>PVIH01004554.1:0-138132 GCA_004025045.1 Sigmodon hispidus
AGGTCAACTCTCCCTCCCAGGCCAGGATACAGGCGCTGAGGCCCGCCGAGCCCTCCTCACCTCTGGTCAGGGTTCGAATCCGCCCCTCAGAGACCCCTGCAGTTGGTTTGCTCAGTTCACTCAGTTCAGGGTCGCAGTAGGGCTCCTAGTAGATTCCCTGAGCAGCAGGAGCTGCGGGTGTGGCCAGGTGCAGAGTTCATCTCTCTCTGCATTCTTAAAGGAAAACAGTGAAAGGGAAAGATTTTCTACTCATAACAAATCAGCAGACAAAACACTGAAAAGTTAGCATGCTTTGCTTCATCCTTTTCAAATGCTCAGAATTAATGCCAGATTTATTAAATACTCTTTTGGTGAACAGAGACCTAAATGATCAGAGTTCAATATCCCCCCTTCCTTTCTTTGCTGTAAGGATGAAGTTCAAGCAATCAGGTCATAGAATGAAACACAGATCTAGAGTTTAAAATTCTCACTCTGAATGCAAATTCCTAATTAGTCACCTTTAAAGACCCAAGCCCTTGGTCACAGCTAATCATCTGTGGTGGAGGCCTTCTGCTCTGCTTATCAGTTGTGGTGAGCTAAGCATCTCTCTTAATTTTTAAAAATGTATGTGGGTGCTCTAATCCTTTCTTCCCAAGGGCAATCAATTATCTCTCAAAAATCAACTTATTGCTTATGAAAATATCTTCATTCTTAGTAGAAAAGAGAATCAAATTGTTTTGAACCTGGAGCAAATGAAGTAGGCTGCTTGGAATGTTAAATTTTATCTCTGCAGGAGAGGAGCTCAGTGTTTGATTTAGCTGCATCTGGTTTTCCTCATTACTCCAAAAGACTGCCTGGAGCTAATTTCTTTCTAAATATAATATTTCTAATCAGATTTTCTACCCTATGTGGATTACATATGAAATTGATCCCTATCTTGAAAATTAAAAACATCCCTCCCCATGTACCCCATCTCAATGTGCAGTGGAGGCTACAGCTTAGGAAGCCTTAAAACAAAAGACAAAATGAGAGTTGATTCTTTTGAATGTGATACAGCAGACCGTCGGAGAAAGCTGTCTGTGTACCAGACATGGCAAAACCAGGAAGAAATAGGAGATCTTGAACTTAAGTGTTCAGGGTTTGAGGTCAGGTTTGGTTCATGTGTCAGTAGTGACAAACATTGCTACTCTAGGCAAGTGGTATTCTCTGAAACCCAGTGAAGAAGGCATTGTTTTCTCCTCTTCCTCCTCTTTCTCCTCTTCCTTCTCCTCATACTCCTCTTCCTTCTCACTCCCTCCTCTTCTTCCTCCTCTTCCTCCTCATCTTTTTTTTTTTTGAGACAGAGTCTCACTATGTAGCTATGTAGCACTGGCTGCCCTATAACCCTATGTAGACCAAGACAGCCCCAAAACTACATAGACCAGGCTGGTCTCAGATTTATAGAGATTCACCTGCCTCTGCCTCTAGAATGCTAGGATTGAAGGTGGCTCACCATGCTCAGCCAGTGAAGTCTTCTAAAATGCTGGGACACTGGTCTGTGATGGTAGTTTCCACAGTCAGCTTGCTATACTCTAGTATTGCCTAGAAAGAGTCTTCATGAGAGATTGCTTAGATCAAGTTGATATATGGACATGCCTGTGAAAGATGTTTTAAATCGGGTTAATAGAGGGCCACCTTAAATGTGGGTTGAACCATTTCATGGGCTGGGCCATGAACTCTGTGAGTGAAAAAAAGCCAGTGGAACAAATAAGCATGCATACATTGAATTCTCCCTGTTCTTGGTATAGATATGAGATGACTGATGTTTAAGGTTCCCACTATTTTACCTTGTAGCTACAATGGACTATCACCTGGAATTGGGAGCTACATTATGTTCTTTTTTCTTTAGTTACTTTCTGTAAAGTTATTTATCACAGCAGCAGAAATAAAATTGAAACACAGTCCTGTGGGATCATTGTGAGAAATGAAAGAGATTAAGAGTGGCTGGCTGTTAATGAGACCTTATCTGAGTGGGACATAATATGAAGTCCTTCAAATGCATTATATTATTTAATGATCATAAGAGCCCCATCAAGATGGAATAATTGTGATTCATTATTTTATGGATCAAGAATTAAAGGTCTGGTTAATTAACCTACCAGTCTGACTGAAAATTTAGGCTGGGAGTAAGATCAGCTTTTTCCTTTCTTCTTATTCTTGTTCTTCTTGTTCTCCTCCTCTTCTTCCTCTTCTTCCTCCTCCTTCTCTTCTGGTTTTTTGAAACAGGGTTTCTCTGTGTATCGCTGACTGTCCTGGAACTTGCTCTGTAGATCAGGCTGGCCTTGAATTCACAGAGTGAGTTCTGCTTTCCAGGTGCTGGGGTAAAAGTCTTGCACCACCACTACCCAGCTAAAGACTTGAGCTTAAATAGGTTTGACTCTAGAGCCTGTGCTTTCTCTGATTCTCTGAAAGTCTGTATCATTATATACTTCTGCACCGAGACCTACACCTGTCTACATCTTCACTGATATCCAGATCCATAGTTCATCTATGTGGCCCTCTACTACCTATCTATTTGCCATAACTGTTGTTTTAGTTAGGATTTCTATTGCTGTGGTAAAACATCATGACCAAAAGCAAGTTGGGAAAGAAATAGCTTATTTCATCTTTAGCTTGTAGGCACTATCCAGGAAGTTGGAGGAAGGAACCGAAACAGAAGTCCAGGAAGAGTGCTGCTTGCTGGAGCCTCTTCATGGCTTGTTCAGCCTGTTTTCTTATACCATCCAAGACTACCTGCCCAGGCATGACACTACCACCATGGGCTGTGTCATCCCACATAAATCATCAGCCAAGAAATTGCTTGGTAGACTTGCCTATAGGCTAGTCTTATGGAGATATTTTCTCAACTGAGAGTTGCTTTTTCCAAATGACGCTAGCTTGTTTTGAGTGAAGAAGAACCAAGCCAGAATGACCGTCAAATCTGTTACAGAAATTATAAGTTAACCCCACTGCATAGAAAAAGCCACATTGGTGAGATAAGACTCCAGAGAAGAGAGAACAGTTTGCATTGCCAGTTAGGCGCTCTTCACAGAAGAGATGGAATCGGTGCTGAGCAGCAAAGCTTGGTTGTGACTGAGCGCAATTAGTTACTTTCTTTATCAGGATTTTTCTCCCTTCCTCTTCAGTAACAGAATACCCATTCAAATGATATAGCTGTCAGCCTCCCTATCAGCCAGGGAAGGTAGCTATATGCGATTAACTTTGGCTAGGAGTATGTTATACAGACATTTAGGAAGGCTGTTCATAGAAGGAGTGTGCTACTCTTGATTTCTCCCTTCGTCTTGTGGCTTGGAATTTGGAACTAGGTTTTTAAAGATAACTGATACTCCAAAGATGAGGGTGTCAGGGGGAGGCTGCTTGGTTATAGGGTTGGGGCATCTTGAAACTCTGTATTATCCTTGAGCGACCTGCCTTTGTATAATTTTTATATGGGAAAAAATAATGTCCAATCTGTAAGTGGTTGTTATTTGGGGTCATATATAGCCCTAAGCCTGATATAAAAGGGACAGGATTTGGTAAGTAAAGGCACACTAAGTTGAGGTATCTATGATGTGAGCCAGATAGAGAGAAACTACTTTTGGCTTCTTGATTAGTCCAGTTTCCTTGTTGTGGAGATTTTAATCATGTCCTAAAATGACACCTGGTCTTTGGAATGGCAGATATCTGAGCTGAAACTCAGCGTCTCCCAATACTTTCATGTACTACATATTGTGGATACAGCCTTTTACTTGGTTTCTCAGTCTGTTTAGTGACGACTGTCATATCTGTTCTGCTGTGCTGTGAGCTTAGGGTAGAATACCTAATTTGAGTGGAGATCCTTACTTTTCCAGCATTTTTGGAAAAACTGTTGCCAGGAAATAATGTCTCATCATTATAACACCTATGCCAGCCATGCAATCTGAGACCAGGACTAAAATTGAGTACTTTGGAATCCCAGTCATAAGATGTAAGTTCCTTGTTTAAAAATTGCCATAAAGCTGCTATTTAGCTTTAAGCAAGTTAGTTTTTGAGCCCCATTGGCTCTATCTGTGAAACACACACAAGAACCCTTCCCTCCCTGCCTTTAATGAATCTCTTGTGAGCTGTAAAGAGCTCTGGGAGAGGAGGTAAAGCTTTGGGGAGGGGTAGCCATCCTCACCATAATTCACGAACTGAATTCTGCCAGCGCAAAGTATTCTGGAAGCTCTGCCTTGGTTATTGGATAGGAATGGGCATCAGTGTTAGTCCAGCTCCAATTGCCATTAGATATAGGAGGATCTAATGGCAATGGTGAGGCTAGATTCAGGGATTCCACTTTCTTGAAGCATAAGACACTAAGGTCTTACTGGTGTCTGTTTGAACTGTGAGTCAGCAACTCTAGAGTTTAAGAAAGGCAAACTTGATTTTGAGTTTAATTCTATTCTTAGAGTTACGCTATCACACTGTGAACCCACAAGATCCTGATTAATTCTCAGATCTGAACTTCATTTCCTTCAACTATGAAATAAGGACAGTGGTTATCACTCTCTCCTGCTCATATGAGCATTACATAAGCTTGTGCTAGATGCTGTTATAATAAATGGCATGGGCTTATTTGATGTTACTTCCTGTTTTCCCCTTGTGACTCAGCTTTTATTCTAACCCTGCCTCAGATACACCAAGACTTAACCTGCATATTGGCTCTTATACAAGAAAGTTTCAGAAAATGCTGTTTCTATAACAACCATTTGTTGGATTTCTGGGATACTCAGAAAAAGGCCTAGGATGTGGGGAACAGCTAAGTGATGGGGAGGAGCTGTAATGGGGTACAATGAAAGCAGGGAGTCAAAGCTTGCAAACAGCTGGAGGGAATCAGGAACATCCTCTAGACAAGAGAAAGGATGGAGTCAAGAGCAAAGGATAAAGGGAGAAACCGGGCAAGTGGAAGAGCAGTACACAAAGACCCGGAGTGGAGAAGACAGAGCATTGGATGCTGTTTCTAGAGTTTAGAACAGGTTAGCCTGGCTGGATCACGGTGTGAAGAGGAGCAGCAGACACACCCAGAGAGAAGTGGATATGATCTAGTGGTACCACTCTTTCACGACTTGGCTTCAAATTTGCTTTCTGTGCACTGTCTTCTTTTAAATTAGACTTGACAGCTATTTACAAAAATGCCTACGTGTTTTATAGATATAAAACAAATATGACTAAATATTAACAGTTCTCAATGTTTTGTTATAGCTAGTAGGCAAGCAGATGTTCATTTTACTATTGGGGGCATAAAATCTTTTTAGATAGAAATTTAAAAAATTAAGCTGTAAGGCAAATAATTGGTTTGCTACATTGTGGCCTTTGTAGGTGGACAATAATGGTCCATGGAGCTTCTGTGCTGTTTTTGCAAAGGGTATGTCTAATTAATGAACATTTTAAGAACTTGAGTTATTATCTTACAATTTTGGAACCTCCATCTTCTTCTAAATTGAATAATTCTTCTGTTTCATGCAAGTTGTTCATTGAGTGCCTTCTGTGTTCAAGGAAGAGGGATGAAATAAGACACAGATATGGCTTCTACACTCAGGCAGTGAGAATAAGGTGATGAAGTCGGTTCAAAACAGGCGACAGGAACTCAAACCACACTGCTGAAGCCTATGGAGAAGGCTGTCTTCTGGGGTCTTTGTCACAGACATACTGGGTGATGGAAAGACAGATGCTGATCTTCATTACTCATGACAGCAAGAGAACGTTTTTCTTTTTTTTCCCCTGCCAAAGGGAGTAAGCAGTGCAAGGATTCACATTTCCCAAACTTTCCTTTCTCCCTATGAGACCATGAAGTCAGACTGTGAAGTAAAGCTTCTCTCAGTGGGATGAGATGCAGTCACCTCTGTCAAGGATAAAGGGCAAAGGACATCCTGCGTTGTGTGTGTGCGTGGTAGCCTGGCATAGATGCTTTTGCTTTGTCTGTTGTTTCTCTGCGCCACGGTGAAATTACTTTCTGTTTGTTTTTAATGATAAGAATTGAAAATTGAAAGTTGATTCAGCTCTGAAATATATGAGCCTGAAATAGTGAGACATCAACTCAAAGGTGTGGACATATGCCTTTGACTAATATCCTTCCCCCAAAACAAAACAAGTAATCCCTAATGGCAAGCTTACCTCTTCTGTAACATCAATCTAATAACTTATTATGGGATATAAGCTGTTACAGCGATACAAGATGGGCCTGAGTTGAAAATATTTTAATGTAGGCAGTGTGAAACACATGCAATTTTAAATTTCTCTGTAAATGGCCCAAAATGCTATTTTCTTTTAAGGTGACTGCTGGTTTTTTAGGGCAAAATAAAAATTCCTAACCAACAGTTAACAATTATGGAAACAGACATAGAGGTGGGTAGGAGAAGTGACATTTTATTTTTTATTTTTCAGCTCTTTAAATGATTCTTGTGGCACAGTTAAACAAATCTCTTACAGTTTTAAAAATCAATATTTAAAAATGAAGGATTTTTATAAAAACATTTATTTATAGTTCAAGAAATCCATTTTCTTAATTGATTAAAAAAAACAGAAAAGGAAAAGAAACCAAAGAAGTTCTTGAAGGCATTGAAAGAGTCATATAGATCCAGTTAGCTGTATAAATATTCCTCCTTGAAAGAGGCATCAAGAAGATGAAAAGATGTAGCAAAATGAGAGGAACTACAGAGAGGAGTAGGAAACACCCGGATTCTGCAGCAGGGTGCAAAGTAGTTTAGAATGGAATTTCTTGTACATTGAAGAAGCTCTTTCCATAAGAATTAAAGCTTTGCAAAAGAGGAGAAAAAAGTTTGGAAGGTAAGTTTTCTCACGTTAGAAAGACCATCTAATGGGAATGTCACTCCCATCTTGCCTAGACTTAGACAGTTAATCTATTTTTTTTTTTGTTGTTGTTGTTGTTGCTATGCCTCTAGTTGGGACAGAGACCTGCAGAGCAATGTTAAAATGACATATCCATTACTTAGGAAAGAAAACTGCCCTGGAAGCAACCAGAGTGGCTCCTTCTGTATCCATCACTCTTTAGCAATTGTTCAAGGTCACCAAGCAAATGATTCACTGGGGCTAATTTTGGAATGAGGTGCACAAGGTGCCATGGCGGTTGTCCTTGTCCTCACAGGGGACCTTGAACTCAGCCAGATGCTCACGTAGAATGTTTGGCATGTTTCTAGCTGGGGTCATAGATGTTCATAGGAATACTAAGCATTAACTTGGCTATCAGGTATCTCACTAGCCAGTCCTCAGATCATGGGTCTTGACCACTCCATCTTGTACAGATACATACATAGAACAATAGCAATGTCTAAAGGTTCTGTTCCAAACCTGAAATATGCTCAGCTGGCTACAGTATTTTAGAGACCATAACCAAATGGGAACAGACATCTCAACTTGGCCCTTTGTATATGTCAGTACCTAGGCAGTGCAGAGAGGTGAGTCATGGGTACCTCTATGCCCACCAAGGGTATCTGTTTACTAAGGGTGGGGTCACTGGAATCATATAAATATCCCCTCACTGAGAATCTTCACTCAGATATCATATGGTGTCCTGAAGGTGAGCTAACCAGGTGATCTTGTCCTCTAGCTAGCCATTCTTGTAATTTTTAAACAGCTGAGCTTAAGGTACACATAGTATAGAACTCACCTTTCTAAAGGACACAGAGTCTTACCAAATGACACACTAAGACACTGGTTATTCCCTTCATTTCTGAAGAAGCCTGGGATTGTTAGAGGTTTTTCCTAGCTGTCCCTTGTTCCCCACCCCTGTATACTCATCTAACTTTCTGTCTGTGAGTTTACCCAACCTGAACTTTTCACACAGTGGAATGGAATGTTGTACTTGGTGGCTGGCTTCTTTTAATTACTCTGAAGTTTTCAAATTTTATTCACATTGGAACAGGTTATTGGTACTTCGTTCTTAGATCCACAGGATGGATCATTATCAGTCAATCTCATTTTAATTTATTTCCTTAGTTGATGGGCATTTAGAGTGCTCTCACTTTTGACAGTTACAAATAATAATAGCATAAATCATTTGTGTCCATGTGTTCTCAGTTCTCTTAGGAATATGTCTCTCAATAATTCCTGGGTTATATGGTAATACTGTAGTTTAGTTTTCAATCACTAAGTTTTCAGTATCATTATTTTTTTTATCTTTTGTAAAGTTATTTGTGTAATGCATGCCACAGAGATGGGACTATGTCATGAATTGACAGAACCGAGCCTCAAGCCTTTAAGGAAAATGAAATTTTGGACCTCACATTGGGGCATCTCCCTGAAGATCTCTTGGTCACTATCCTTGATTTCTGAAAACTTTTGCAGGCACATTAAAAATAATCATATTGCCTGAAAATTGCCCTTTATAGAAAGCAAAAAAGTTTGACACTAAGGACAATGCTGTTCCCATGGAAATATAGCAGCCAGATTTAGCTTTTCACGAGATAGACCCTGAAGCTCATGTCTCAGGTTTCCCCAGATGTTTGGTTTTACCACCTCATAGAAGCAGATGTGACCTAGAACACAGTGCTGTCAGTTTCTGTACAGAACAGAGTCGCCTGCTTTCTTGCTTTCTCTTCCTTCACCTTCTGTGTAATTACTGCTTATTCAGCTTCCCCCACTGTCTGTATCCCCTGGAAGTCCACGGTGCAATTAGGGCCATGGGAACAAGTGCTGCATAGAGAGGATGATGCACAGTGGGCTGTGACTAAGGAGGCCCTCATGGGGCATCCTGGGGCATCTGAGAGCAACTCAGGATGCAGATGACCTTTAATGACAAACCATATTACATAACTCTGGCCACTGGATAACTGCTTACTCTCTTGAGTATAGTATACTGATTTTTCAAACTTAAAACAAAAATAGCAAACCAGAAAGAAACAAATGAAAATAAAGGCCATCCAGATCCAGAGATGAATGTGGCTGACATTCTAGGTGCATGTTTTCCTCTCCAAGCAAAGAAGGTCATGCTGTAACACTGTGCAATTTATAACCTGTTTATTTCTTTGTTAGCAGTTCTGCACCCTATTCAGCATTCTTCAAGATTCTCAATTTAAGTAGCTGGATATACAATTTTGTACTGACCATTTACAGGGCTACTTTCTTTTAAAAATGTTTATTTAATTATTAATAAAATTCCTTTTAATATACTCCACTGTTCCCCCTTCCTCCACATCTTTTCCTCTTCCCTTCTGCTCCCACTCCCCCCAACCCCACCTCCTGTCCACTCCTCAAAGCGGGTAAGGTCTTGCTTGAGTACTCAGCACAGGCTAACATACCAAGTTGAGGCCCGACCCATCCCTTTCTCCCTGTATTAAGTCTGAACAAGGCATCCTACCATAGGGAGTGGGCTCTAAAAAACCAGTTCATGTACCTGGATAATTCTTTGTCCTATAGCTAGGGACCCATTAACAGCTTGATCAATGCAACTGTCACCCTCATTCAGAGGGCCTTACGCATCTTTTGGGTATATACTCAAGAATAGTATTGCTGGGTCCTGAGGAAGGCTGATTCCCAATTTTCTGAGAAACCACAATACTGATTTCCAGAGTGGCTATATGAGCTTACATTCCCACCAACAATGGAGAAGTGTTCCCCTTGCTCCACATTCTCTTCAACTTGGGCTGTCATCAGTGTTATTTATTTGTTTTTATCTTAGCCATTCTGATAGCTGTAAGATGGTATCTCACAGTTATTTTGATTTGCATTTTACAGGGCTACTTTCTAAAGGCCTTGTAGGTTTCAGAATAAAATTCCATCTTCTTTGTCTTCAGAGACAAAGTGCTGTGGAATGATGCTCTTATTCACTGTAAAGATTTGTCACTTGAATTGATTTCATAAAATGCTGATTAGTCAGTAGTCAGGCAAGAAATATAGACTGAGTGACCAGGCAAGGAAAATTCTAGGAAGAAGGGTGGAGTCTGGAGTTACCAGTCAGATGAAGAAGCAAGATGAAAATGCTGTACTAAGAAAAGGTACCAACCCACATGGCTGAACATAGATAAGAATTATGTGTTCATTTAAATGTAAGTGCTAGTTAGTAATAAGCCTGAGCTACTGGCTGATCATTTATAAGTAATAGTAAGCCTCCAAGTCAACTTTTGGAAAGTGACTGCCTTATATTTGGGAATTATTGGCAGGACAGAAACTTCTGCCTACAACAAAGCCTACTTACTAGGTCTAATGTATAGGCTCATTATGTGGGGAGGAAGTTGTTACTAAAGAAATCATCTTGCTTGATTTTGATGTGGTAGCCTCACTTAAACATCAGCTGCCATTTTTTTTGTAACTATTCTGCCAATCCACGAGCACAGGAAGTCTTTCTATCTCCTGTCTTCTTACATTTTTTTCTTCAATGTTTTAAGGTTTTATTGCAATTTCCTTCTTCTGTATGCTTATTCCTAGACATTTTATTTTATTTTTGAAGCTATCATGATATTGGCAAAGAAAAAAAAAACTATTTTTGCTTGTTGATTTTATAGTTAATAGTTTGAATTAAGAATGACTGCCCTTGAATCTGTGGCCCTGCAACAGCTGCGAGCTGTATTGATATCTGTGGCTCCTGTTACCACTAAAAGCAGTGAGGATTGGGCTGCATAGAGTGGGCTCTGCTCCTCACTGGCTGTAGCACTAGGGAGAACTGGCCATCCCTTTTACCAAATGCAACACTCTGGGAAGCGGGCCTGCACTTTCTTAGGGCAGCACAGTGGAGCCATCACTGCTGGCTGGGATGCAGGGGAATGAGAGCAGAAGAGCTGCCCCCCCTCCCTCATATGCCATGAGATGGCAAAGGTAAGGCAAATATGCCCTTCCCTTACTCTTTGCCACCTGTGACATATGGGAGAGCTGACCTCAGAGGCAAGAGAATGGAATTGCTAGCCCAGCCTCTCACTAAGTGCAGCAATCTAGGGAGAGGGCCCTGCACCTCACCTGGGCAAAAGAGTAGAGCTGGCCCTGGTAGTTTGAGTGCTGGTGAGCTGGACCTGAGGGTGGGAGAGCAGGAGAACCAATCCCACTCCTTGTTGTCTGCTACATTGGGTGAGCTAGACAGGGCAGTGCTAGAGAGCTCATTCTCGTGGTGAAATCTGACAGGCACAGAATCAGGGCTATGAGGTAGTCTACCATACTACCCATCTCATCTATGAACTGCTGGAGCATGTGAAGGGACTGAACCTACAGATCCAAAGCTACAAGATCTCCAGGATACATAATATAAAATATCCAAGAAGGGTCCAAGTGAGGGCCCAGTATCAAGGGTATAGCAGAAGCCAGAGGCCTTGAACCATACCAATGAACATTTATAAGTAAAGATATATGGACTAAAAGGAAACCTATATGACTCACTAAGACACGTGAAGGTTTTGTTTGTTTTTATTTTCATTTGTTTGGTTGGTTTTACTTTAAAATTTTACTTTGGAGGGATGTTGGAAGGGCAGAATCGAAGCATAAGATGAGTGGAATTGGGGTACATGATGTGAAATACACAAAGAACCAGTAAAGAGTAAAAAATAAACAGAAAGGATGAAAAGAAGGCAGGCAGACAGGCAGGCTGTCCTCATCTGTTGTTTACAATGGAGCCGAAGGTCTAGTTGCTCTGAATTTCTGGGGATGTATCAAAGTTGAAAGGCTAAATTTTGTCACCCTTCTGCCTTGGACAGTAATCTATTTTCTATATAAGATTGGGCATTTTTCTAATGGAGAATCTGAAGAACATGGGAAACAGTGCATGGTGAAAAGGTCTCACTGGGGAAGGGATAAAGAAAATGAAAAAGGAATCAGCACAAAACAGGAAAGTAATAAATTGGAGAAACAAGGGTTTTGAAAAGGAATTATGGGCCTTTGACTTTGTGATGTTTGAATAAATTAGAATTCCCAGTTATTTTGAAATTACTTTTAGCAATACTGACTATGCTTCTTCACTCATATATACCAGAAGAAGAGGCAGGGAAATCCATTGGCAATCAATGGAGAGACTATGTGCAAGGAGGTAGTTTGGGATTGGTTACTTTGATATTGCTAGGAACTCTGAGAGAAGCAACAATATTGTCGGGACCAGGGTATCCAGTGTAGCCCCCTTTTGGTTGGATGATGGAGATTTTCTCGTAGTGAAGTACTAGAAGATAAGACTCTTAGCTTTACTATGGCTTGACTCGTGATCTCACTTCCATGACTTTATCACAAATGAGGCCTTTTCTGTGCAGTGATCATCAGAAACTGTATTTAAAATTCCTGAGTGTGCAGTAGGTACTGACAGTGATGAGGCACTGAGGCTGTCTGGACCAGGCAATGCAAGAGATGGTGACAGATGTGGACTGCAGTGATTGGTGAGACAGAATGCACTTCTGGTTTATATCACAAGAAAATTGAATATGTGCCCCTCTGATCTTCCCCGGCATATGAGAAATACAAACAAGTTTGCTGAAATGTTAATGATTTATATTTTTCGTATCAGCACAGTACATGGTTTGATAGTTTCAAAAGAGAAATGGTTGATATAAAATTAGAATTTGAGGGCAAATATAAACCTCGGTGAATCATAATTTATCTGATTTCTAGACAACAGTAGTAAATTAAGCTGTCATGAAATTCTTCAGCATAACTATATTTTGATGTTACTAAGAAAGTCTTCCTGTCTAGTGCTGGAAACCAAATGACTCACTAAAGTCTGTGTCTCTGTTTATTCATCATATCAAGGGATGGTAAAGGGAAATCTAGAATAAGTGGATTAAATGGGATGGGAGATGTGAGAGCAGGATAGCTGAGGTGATAGGAGATAGGCCTTTCAAAATCCCCATGGAAACCTGCTGCCGTAGAAGGGATGTGGGATGTCTTTCTGTAGGTGGCCAATGTGCTTTGTTACCATTGGTTATTTTTTATTATTAATTTTATTATTTAAATATTTCTTATACTCACCACTGCTCTCCTCCCTCCCCTTCTACCAGTCCCCTCCCAGCCTCTCCCTACCCTAACAGTCCATCAATTCCCCAGAGAGGGCAAGGAGTCTCAAGGTGAGTCGATTTGATCTGGCATGTCCAGTTGAGGTAGGACTGAGATGCTCCCCACCCCCAAGTATCAGGGCTGAGAAAGATATTCCCCTACAAGGGTATGGTCTCCGAGAAGCCAGTTCACACACTAGGAAAAAACTCCAGTCTGACTACAAGAGGCTCCAGAAATTGCCCACACCATTCAACTGTCATCTACATTTGGAGGGTTTAGTTCCTTTCCTTGAAGGTTCCTCAGCTGTTATTTCACTGTCAGTGAGATCCCAATAGTTAAGATCAGTCATCTTTTTGGGTCTCCTCCTCATGATCCTGATCCCTTTGCTCATATACTCTCTTCTTCTCTTCAGCTGGACCTGGAACTTGACCTGGTGCTTAGCTATCTATCTCTGCTTCTGCCTCCATCAGTTTCTGGATGATGGTTATATAATGACAAGGTGGTCATTCATTTGGACTTTTTTTGCTTGGGAGACTTTTAATAACTGCTTCTATTTCCTTGGGGGTTATTAGTCTATTCAAGTCATTTATCTGGTCTTAATTTAAATTTAGGTAAGTGGTACCTGTCTTGAAAGCTGTCCATTTCTTTTAGGTTTTCCAATTTAGTGGAGTACAACGTTTTGAAGTATGACCTAATGATTCTCTGGATTTCCTTAGTGTCTGTTTTCATGCCCCCCTTTTTGTTAGTGTGAGTGTGGCTGCGGCTGTGTTGCAACCATACCCCCGCCTGCAGAGGCACACCACGCATGTGTATGCATGGTTAGCCTTTAAAGAGCCCCAACCATGTGGCAGACACTCTCTTTCCCCTCTGCTCCTTCTCCTCTGCTCCCTCTCCTCCCCAACTCCCCCTCCCCCACCCATTCTTTTAATAAACCTAATATAGCTTCTTGGCAGTGTGCTAGTTTGTCCATGTGTTCTTTCATGTGCAAATGCTAACATTTTTCATTTCTGATTTTGTTAATTTGGATAATTTTTCATTAGTTTGGATAAAGGTTTGTCTATCTTGTTGACTTTCTCAAAGAATCAACTCTTTGATTCTTTGTATTATTCTTTGTTTCAATTCTATTGATTTCAACCCTGAGTTTGATTATTTTCTTGATATCTACTTCTTCTGGGTGAGTTTGCTTCTCTATTTGTTCTAGACCTTTCAGCTGTGCTGTTAAGTCTCTTGTATGAGATTTCTTTAAGTTCCGTGGTGGAGTTGAGAAGAAGATATATTCCTTTGTGTTTGGATATAAAGTTCTGTATATATCTATTAAGTCCATTTGAGTGATAACATCTGTTAGATTCCTTATTTCTCTGTTAGGTTTCTGTCTGTCTAGTAGTTCTGTCCAATAGTGGGGTATTGAAGTCTTCCACTATTAATGTGTGGGGTTTGATGTGAGGTTTAAGCTTTACTAATGTTTCTTTCACATATATGGGCGCCCTTATATTAGGGGCATAAATGTTCAGAACTGAAACTCCATTTTGATGAATTTTCTTGATATGAATAAGTAATGTTTATCCTAATCTCTTTTGGTTTTAGTTTGAAGTCTATTTTGTTAGTTATTAGGATAGATATACCAGCTTATTTCTTAAGTTCATTTGATTGGAAATTTTTTCCCCAACTCTTTACTCTGAGCCAGTGTCTGTCTTTGAAGTTGAGGTGTGTCTCTTGTATACAGCAGAAGGACGGATCGTGTTTTTGTATCCATTGTGTTAGGGTGTGTCTTTTTATAGGTGAGTTGAATCTATTGATATTAAGGGATATTAATGACCAGTAATGTTAATTCCTGTTATTTTTGCTGATAGTGTGTGTATATTTCCCTTCTTTGGGGTTTCCTTCTGTGGGATTACTTATTGTTTGTGGCTTCGTGGGTGTCTCTAGCTTCCTTAGGTTGGAGTTTTCCTTCTAGTGCTTTCTATAGAGCTGGATTTGTGGATAGGCATTGTTTAAATCTGGTTTTGTCATGAAATATCTTGTTTACTCCATCTATGATGATTGAGAGTTTTTTTGGGTATGATAGTCTGGGCTGGCAATCATGGTCTCTTATTGTTTGTATAACGTGTGACCAGGACCTTCATTGTTTCCGTTGAGTAGTCAAGTGTTACTCTGATGAGCCTGCTTTTGTGAGTTACTTGGCCTTTTTCCTTTGCAGCTCTTAATATTCTTTCTTTATTCAGTAGGTTTAGCAGCTTGATTATTATAAGGTGAGCAGATTTTTGGAGGGGTTAGTCTATTAGATGTTCTATAAGCTTCTTGTATCTTTATAGGCATTTCCTCCTTTAGATTGGAAAACTTTTATTCTATAATTTTGTTGGATATATTTTCTATGCCTTTGAGCTGGTATTTTTCCCCTTCTTTTATTCCTATTATTTTTAGATTTGGGCTTTTCATGGCATCTCAGATTTCCTGGACATTTTGTATTATAACTTGTTTGGTTTTAGTGTTTTCTTTGACTGACACATCTATTTCCGCTATTGTATTTTTCACACTAGAGATTCTCTGTTCTACCTCTTGCATTCTGTTGCTTATGCTTGCATCTGTAGTTCCTGTCTTCAGATTTTTTATTTCCAGCATTCCCTTGGTTTGTGTCTTCTTCATTGCTTCTATTTCAATTTTTAAATCTTTTTTTTTTTTTTTGATTTTTAAATCTTTAACTGTTTCTTTCACCTGCTGGATTGCTTTTTTTTTTTTTTTCTTTTTTGGTTTTCTTTAGTTTCTTCAAGGGATTTGTTGATCTCTTCCAATTTTTTTGTTTGTATTTTTCCTCTATTCTTTAAGGGAGCTTTTTTTATTTCCTCTTTTCAGGCTTCTATTATCTTCATAAAGTTGTTTTTAAGGTCGTTTCCTTCTGCTTCTTGGCATATTCAGGTATTGCTGTTGTAGAACCACCATATCTTGATGGTGTCATATTGTTATTGCAGATGATACCAAGCTGCTATATGTATATAATCTAGTAATATTTATTATTCCAAAAACACTTATGGTACAAAGGAGATTCGGAGGGGAAGAAAAGGAGGAGAAGGCAGCATGCAGGGGAGTGCCACAGAACTGCTTCCCTAACCACACTGCAGGTCAAAAGGGACTGAGTTATCTTTTTGTCCTGAGGTCTTTCCAGCTGGCCACACCTCGACCGGATATGGTTGCTTGACATCATCAGAGTTTACCTGGGTAACTTCTGATTTCCTGCTACATATTGTTCTTTATGTTGTTATATGTATTCTTGCACTTACGTCTGCCCATTATTCCTTTGGATAGATGTAGAATTTGTCTGTATCTCAGGGAGCTGATCTTGGTGCAATATGTTCTGTCTGTGTCTCAGGAAGTCTCTCTTGGTCAAATCTGGGCTCTTGGTCCACTTGGAAGTAGTATATTCTGTGTCAGAATTAGCTGTTCCTGGTCCAATAGGAATTGGCCATTTCTGTGTCTCAGGGATCCAATCTTGGTCCAATATGAGCTCTTGATACAGTAGGAACTCTTCATTATATAGAAGCTCTTGACTCAATAGGGGCTCTTGATCCAATAGTGGCTGGTGAACTGTGAGTTCCAGGGAGCCACTGAAGTCACCAGGTGATAGAATGGATTAGGGGTTGGAGTGGGATTTATAGATTTTTTTTTTTTTAACCAATTAGGGTTTTAATCTGGAGTTCTGGTCCACATGCATTTTTTTTTTTCTGCTGGCCTGGAATTAGAGAAGCAATGGGTGAGGGTGGTGTTCCATTTGGTTGTGCCCCAAGGTCTAGATCACAGAGACCAGGCTCTCTGGCTGGGTTGGGTGAAGTGTCACTCACCTCCTGATGCAATAGGTACTGGTGAACTGTGGATCTCAGGTAGCCACTGAAGTCACTGGGTGATGGGATGGGTTGGGAATTGGGATGGGATTTGTAGATGAGGGTGTCCTACCAACTGGGGTTTTAATGGGGAATCTTGGCCCACATGGGGTTTCTCTGCTGGCCTGGGTTAGGGGTGCCATTGGTTATTAAAGGGACTGTTTTGGCCTATGGTAACATAATACTCCTTGTTTGTGCATTTAACTTCTACAAATTTTCCTAGACTTGCTGTAATATGAACATGTGTTTTGGATCCTGCAGAACAGTGATACACTTTCCATGATACGCTTTCCATTTTCTCCCTGAAGTATTTAAGTGTTCTGTCAATCCAGGGGGAAGGATAGATAGGTAGGACTTGGATAAGTGGAAACTGAAGCGGGGGAAAAATGAAAGACTTGGCAGATAGGCCAAAGCAGGAGGAGTAGTTTGCATGGCATGCAGGCTCAGGGCGCTTAGGCTGTTTATGGAGATGATAACTATAGAATCAGTTATGGCATAGGGTACATGTGAGAATCAGTATGGCCTAGAGTGCATGGTGAAAATCACCAGGCTCTAACCTGGTTCCAGCCTCTAGAACCAAAAAAAAAAAAAAAAAAAAGAAAGAAAGAAAAGAAATAGTAAATAAAACCAGGATGTCTGTTTACTAGATTGATTTTGTTTAATTTGCAAGGGAGAGAGAAAACAAATGGAGCCTAGTGAGAGCAGGAAATACAGAGATTTGAATAAACCCCGACCCAGAGATGTCAGAGCACTTCCCTCCATCACCTGAGTCTCAGGGGAAGAGAAAGTCCTAATGCTTCTAGAGAAACATGAGCATTCACTTTAAAAGGTTATTCTGAAAGTCTCTGACTCTTGATTTTTTTTAACAGTCTAACTGGGTGTGTAACCACAATGGACTTCCCTGTTCCATGCCTTAAGACACAATCTTCAAAATTTCTTTTCCTTAGATGATGTTTATCTTTCAAACATCAGCTCTGATACAATGAACTTTTTTTTTTTTAACATTTATTTACTATGTGTGTGTGTTTGTAAATGAGTGAAGGTGTGCCAGTGGCCCCACAAACTGCCCACGCCACACAGCTGTCACCCATATCCAGAGAACTTAGTTTAGTCCCATGAAGGTTCCCCAGCTGTCAGTCCAGAGTTCATGAGCTCTCACTAGCTTGTGTCAGCTGTCTCTGTGAATTTCCTTCTCATGGTCTTGGCTCTTTTGCTCATATAATCCTTCTTCCCTCTCTTCGATTGGATTCTGGGAGTTCGGCCCAGTGCTTAGATATGGATCTTTGCATCTGCTTCCATTAGTTACTGGATAAAGGTTTTATGATGATAATTAGGGTGGTCATCAATCTGCTTACAGGGGAATGCCAGTTCAGGTGCCACTATTGCAGACTCAGAAAGACAAACATGGTATGTACTCACTCATAAGAGGATATTACACATAATGCAAAGGACAACCAGGCTATAATCTACAACCCCAGAGAAGATAGGTAATAAAAGCGATCCCAAGAGAGACATGCAGGGATCCCCCTAAGAAGGGAAAATAGATAAGATCCCCTGAGTAAATTGGGAGTGTGGGAAGGCGAGGGGCATGGGAGGTGGGAAGATCGAGTTGGAGGAGGGATGGAGAAGGAGAGCAGAGAGAGATATCTTGATAGAAGGAGCCATTATGGATTAGGGAGAAACCTGGTGCTCAAAAAATTCCCAGAAATCCATAAGGATGACACAGATAAGGCTCCAAGCAGATACATTTGTTTCAGCGGGCAAATGGAGCTGAGGCTGAGAAAGGCATCTACATAAACCAGAGAAGTGAGAGGGGATCCTTCAATGGGAAGAACTAGAAAAGTAAATAACATACAACTAAGAACACTGAACTAAATTTTAATATTCTAAGAGACTTAAACATCTTATCTGAAATCAAGCCCAGAAATGAGCCCTGTTGGAAAAGACCCGTTGACCAACCAGCCATTGAGCAAGGGGCAGCATGTGTTGAGGAATAGAGAGAACTGGCCAAGGAAGCCAGACCAGCTTCTTCTCTACCTGACTAGACAACCTGGAAAGTTACTCCTCCACTGGGGCTTCCTAAATTGATTTTTCTCTTTTATAAAATATAGGGACTTTCCAAATTTAGTAGCTGGTAGAACATGAAATCTGAAGTTTATGGTATGCATGGTTGTATAACAAACTACTCAAAAAAATCTAGTGGCTTGAAATTCTAGTTACTAACTGCTTTTCCAAGCTTTCCCAGATGTTTGTCTTTGATGTGGTCATTTTATGCTGCATGTGGTGCTGGTTGGAACTAGAATATGCACAAATTCTCTATCATGTTTGACCTCCATTGAGTGGCTGGAACAGCGGGATACTAGCTGGTTTTCTCTTCAGGAGGATGGCATGATTTCTTACATAACAACCAGTTTGTAAGATAGAGAAGTCAACAGATTCCTAAGGGCTAAGTCAAGAGTAGGTACAGCATGGCACTTGTCACATTATATTATCACAATTTCATGGACATGTGAGCTTGGGGGACTGAAGGGCTTCACAGAGTTTACTACCAAATTGTTGAGATGTTAGTTGAATGTCAAGAAAGATAGAAAGAAAGACAAACCAACAGAAGGAAGAAAGTCCAAGAAGAGGCACAAGAATCAGAGACCCACTCATTCACACACACAGGAATCCCACAGAAACACTAAACTGGAAGCCATAATATATATGTAGAGGATCTGGTGCAGAACTGTGCAGGCTGCTTCAGTGTGTGGGTTCATATGATCTTTGTTCATGTTGATTTAGAGTTCCCTCCCTCCCTCCCTTACTATTTTTTTTTTTCAAGACAGAGTTTCTCTGTGTAGCCCTGGAACTCACTCTGTAGATCAGACTGTCCTTGAAATGACAAAGATCTGCCCGCCACTGTCATCCAATTGCTGAGATTAAAGGTGTGCACCACTACTATTTGGCTTGGATTTTGTTTTCTTAGTGTCCTCCATCCCCTCTGGCTCTTACACTCTTTCAGCCTCCTCTTTTGTGGGATTCTCTGAGCCCCGATTGGGAGGTATTTAATAGAGACATTCCATTTAGGGCTGAGTGTTCCAAGGTCTCTCATTCTCTGCATAATGTCTGGTTGTGACCTCTGTATTTGTTCCCATCTGCTATAGAGGAAGCTTCTCTGATGATGCCCTAACAAGCACTGACCATACTTATCTCTCTGAGTCTGGGATAGCTCATGAATGATTCTCTAACATATCCAAGTGCTGAAAATGTGGCCCTGGCAGGATTGCCCTTTCCCCTTCCTGCTCTCTTGCTAAACCATTAGGTTAAGTTTCTAAAGCTAGCCCTCAAGTTCTCTTCCCTTATTTGGCTTCTTATTCATTCCTGAGACTGAACACCAAAGCCCAATTATCAAGACACCAAGGTCCCAGAAATCAAAATTCTTTATTTCGCTACATTGGCTAACCTGTCTAATCAGGGCTTTACCAACTCACTCTAGCACCGACTTCCCCATTTTTCTCCTCAAAAACCTACTCTCCCATGAAAACACCTCTCTGCCTTTGTCCAGTTCAGAGGTACCCACCCCTCACTTGTCTCTCCAGGGTAATAAATCTCCTTTGTGCTGAGAACTTGTTGTCTGGGTATGTTCTGTACTGACCCCAAGGCCCTTACATTTCACTTGGAATAATTTGTTTTCTAGTTACATCAGTTTGTCTTCAGATTTCATGATGTCATTTTCTTTTTTGGTATGAAACATTCAATTTATTGGTTTCTGGGGTGATAAGCTTTGAGTCACTGTATTATAACCGGGTCGTTAGTCTTGTCACTTTGTCAACATCAGCTGGTTCATTTTCATGGTGCAGCTCTTTCTACACAGATTTAAGAGAAGGTCTTTTGAAAAGTTTGCAAGTTTTTTTTTCTGTATGTTTGTTTATTCTGTTAACTTTTCCATCATTCATGATATTAACCTTTAAGATTAGTAGTAACTAGTTTTGCCTTATTAGACTTGAAGATTTTTAATTTTTTTTGTCTGGTTATGTGAAATACATTCCTGTTCTTTAAATTTGTTCTTGACTATTGTTAAATTTTGGGAAGTTCACATGATTGCCCACATTCTTACTGACAAAATCCACAAACTTAGGACATGGGAAGTATATGGTGTCATTTTTTTTTAACAACTGAATTATTGTTCTGTAAATGTACCACATTTTCTTTGTCTATACTTCTGTTGAGACACATCTAGGTTGCTTCCAATTTATGGCTATTATGAATAAAGCAGCAATGAACATGCCTGTGCAAGTATCTCTGTGATAGGATGCAGCACCTTTGTCTCAGCCAACTTTGATGTGAGAGGCTTTTTAACTTGTATTTTGTTTTGTTATATTTAAAAATGAAAGCATGAATGAAAATCCAGGAACCAGGGTAAAGTTAACAACTGAATTGTCATTTATACCTTCTGGGAAAGGGGAAATGAGTGTTCTGAAGTGACACTAGATATATCATTTACTTCCAGGATAGTCCTCATGTTTAGGAGTAGTTGATCAACATGTAATGGAATTTACTTTGTGTGTGTGCTTCTATTAGATTACAGGTTTTTTGTTTTTAATTTTTGGGTATTATTTTGTGGTTTTGGGGGTATTAGGTCTTTGCTCTGGGAGAGAGGATTTGGAAGGACTTAGGTGAGGAAGAATCTGATCAAAATATATTTAAATTTAAAAATTGTTTTAAATAGAAAAAATATAATAAGAAAAAGTATTTAGCAAGTACAAAAGAAAGCAAAGTCTAGACTTAGGCCATCTCTCATAGTGATCTATGCATGTATTAAAATATTGCATAGTATCATGCTAATATGCACAGTTTTTGTTTATTAGTACTTAAATTTTTATTATTTTATGTGTATGGTATTTTGCCTGCATACATGTCTGCATATGACCTTGGAGGCCAGAAAAGGGTGTTGGATCCTCTGCAACTGGAGTGACAGATTGTTGTGAACTAATTGTGTTGTTGGGAATTGAACCCAGATCCTCTGGAAGAGGAGCAAATGCTCTTAACCACTTAGCTATCTCTCTAGCCCTTATTTCTTTTTTGAGGTAGAGTTTGCTATGTAGCCAATGCTAGATTGCAATTCACTATGTAGCTAAGGCTGGCATTCAACTCATTATTCAAATGCAGGGATTACTGATATAGACCAAATTTTGTGCTATTTAAAAATAAGATATTTGGAGCTAGGTGGTGGTGGTGCGTGCCTATAGTTTTAGCACTTGGGAGGCAGAGGCAGGCATATCTCTGTGAGTTCAAGCCTAGCCTGGTCTACAAATTGAGTTCCAGGACAGCCAGGCCTGTTACGCAGAGATACCATGTTTATAACTACCATCCCCCCAAAAGATACTGGGGTTGGACAGATAGCTCAGCTACTAAAGGCTAGGCTCACTACCAAACAATACAAAACATAAAATGTTTGATCAATGTGATGGTTATTTTTGGTTTCCAGTTTAACTACATCTGGAATTAACTAAAACCTCCAAATGATGAACTTGTGTGAGGAGGGATTTTTGTTTAATTTAAAGTGGGAAGATGCACTTCTAATCTAGATTTTGAGGTGGGAAGACATATCTTTAATCCAGATCTTTTGAGGTGGGAAGGCTCACCTTTAATCTAGGTCATGCCTTCTGCTGGAACGTCTGTATCCATATTATATATGGAAGAAGGAAGTTTTGCTCTTTGAATGCCTGCTTCTGCCTTATTAGCAAGTGCATTTTTTCACTGGCATTGGAGCCTACCTTTTGGGGATTCTAGCATATACTGAAGAGCAGTTGAGACATCCAGGTTCAGGGATTGAACAACTACTGGATTCTTGGACTTGCCATTCATAGGCATACATTGTTGGTTTATCTGGACCACAGCCTTAAGTCATTCTAATAAACCCCATATATTACACACACACACACACATAAACACACACATGTGGCTGCATATATATGTACATGTGTATCTATATACACGAGTGTGTATATATATATGTGTGTGTATGTATATTATGTTTATATACATATATAAAGTTCTATTACTCTAGAACCCTGACTAATACAGTCTTAGTGCCAAGATAGTGACTTGACCATGGATAGGGTTGTGGAAGAAATTTGGAATTTGGACTAGAAAAGCCATTGAGTGTTGCGAGCTCAGTGCGCTAATCTGTAGGGGCCTGGAAGATAACAAATTTGAGGGCAATGAGGATTATGGAAGTCTGCCTTGTGACATTTCAGAGGAAAGTTTGAAGTCTTTATTGGGGCCATTTGTTATTTTGAATTAAGATTCTCTGAGCTTTTTTTTTTTTTTAAGCTGGGCTGAAGAATCAGCTGTGATTAACAAGATACTAGAACCACTAATATAAAACCTTTGCTTTGCAGGGATGCTCAATGCCTGTCAGCTAGAGCCGAGAAATTAGTGGTGATTAAAGTGAAATCAGCATCATTTCGTGAAATCTTGGAAGTGTTTCCTGAGAGTCAGAACACAGAAAGTTGTCTTCCAGACATGGCCAAGGTGGTACCTTGTGCTGGCAGCCAAACTTGGTGGTGTGTTTTGAAGGTGTGAAGGAGTCATGGAAAGCAGCTGAAGTTTGTTACTATGTGGCAAAGTTTGAGTCCCTGAAGAGAGCTCAGGAGAGGCTATTGATGAAAGTGCAGCCCAGTTGCAGTGGGAGACCCCAGCATTTTGGAGATGCCAGTGCCCTGGAATGACCACCAAGAACAGCAGCAGCAGTGGAATGGAGCCAGCTAGAGCCAAGCTATGTGTGTTGAAGGACTGTTCGAGGAGCCAGGAAGATCATGTGTGAATCCCAGGTAACTAGATGTTGAGTTATTTACACTTCTAAAGTTTGGTTTTGCTTTGTTCCGGTTGTTACTGTGCCCTGGTTCTTTCCCTTTTTGGTAAAAAAACAAAAAGTATTTAATTTTTTTATTTTATTGGAGCCTGCAGTTGAGAGACTTTAGAGTGTTACATTGGCTGATGGAATGAGTGTTATATTAGCCCTGTGGTCTTCTTGCTCAAAGTCAAGTCAAGGTTAACATCAGAGATTTGCCACTGTCCCCTCGATCGAATGAGTGTTACATTGGCTCTGTGATCTTCTTGCCTATTTGGCCCCAGACTAATCATGAGAAAAACATCACAAAACTTCAGTGGGGCATTCTTTAAAAATACCTGACTGGTGCTCTGCCTCCCAACTTTTAAAAAGGGGAAATGTTACAGGCAAAAGGAGTCTGAGGAGACATGCAGACCAAATATATTATATGGTATCTGAGGTAGAATCCAAGAAGAGATCAAGGTCAAAATGAAGCAATGTGGACTTTAGCTGATAATAATATATTAGTATCAGGTCATTAATCATGACAAGATATTGACCCTGGAAGGATCCAGGTCTGCAGCATAGTGGTTCTCTGTGTTGTCACCCTTCCAGTTTGTCTTCTAAGTTCAAATTATTTTTGCATAGTTAATGTTTAAAAAAATGGGGCAAGGTGGAAAAAAAAGTCCCAGTAAACTATAATCCTTTTTTGTTTCTTCCCTATGATAATGCTATATATTTCTTTAAGTCTCCAAGTCTTCTTATTTACTATGTGGAGGTGACAATGGCCATACCATTGATGAAATAAGGTCATACAGTTGAAGTTTTGAGCCTAGCCCAGAGTTACTTGCTAACTTCCAGTCTCAACATTTTTTTCTTTCTTTATTCGAATCCTTTGCCCAACAGGGTAGTAAGACTCCCTCCTACCTGCACTCTGAGAATAGGCCATTCATTCATATCTACTTTTTCTTTATTCCTTTGTGGCATTTGAAAAGCTAATTCATGCATGTGTGATTGCTAAGAGGGCCTTTCCAGAAATATGTTTGCTTTTATGACAGAACAGTGCCTTTGCTGAGACATGGGGGCAGATGATCCAGGGGACTGGCAGATGGTTGTCTGCCTCTCTATTGGGCTGGCCTCCTGTACTTTTCCTTGTAATTGCTGTTCTCAGAATTGGATCATTGCTAACATTCACTGAGCCTGCCTGGCACAGCACTGCAAGACCAATGAGCCAAAGGAGCCAGATTATCCCATCCTTGCCACCAGAAGAACATTCTAGAGAAAGCCACTGCTTCCCTGGATTCTGCCATCCTTGTGTCTGGGCAGGGAATCAAATGCCTTTCTATCTCAAGATTATCTTGAGGACCAGTGAATATAAAATATGAAGGATGGCAGTCATGCTGAATGTTGCCTTTCTCAGGTTATCTTTCTGAGGCAGATGCTATTTTATTTCTGTCTTTTTTTACATCCTTGCTGCAGTTTTCCCTCCCCTTTTCTCCCAGTAACACCCCTCACTCTGTTTACACCTCCCAATCCACTCCATTTCTGTTTAGGAAAGGGCAGGCTTTTCCTAAGCCGTATCAACAAGACATGGCATATCAAGTTGCAGAAAGACTGGGCACCTGTGTATTAATGCTAGGCAAGGTGACCCAGTATGAGGAGTAGGGTCCCAGTAGCCAGTAAAGGAATGGAAGACAGCCCTTGTTCCCACTGTTAGGAGCCCCACAAGAGGACCAGGCTACACAAGTGTAACATATATGCAGAATGCCTAGGTCAGTCCCAGGCAGGCTCTCTGGCTGTTGTTTAGTCTCTGTGATCTCCGATGAGCCCAAGTTTGTTGATTCTGTGAGTCTTCTTCTGGTGTCCTTAATCCCTCTGGCTCCTAAAATCCTTCCTACCCCTCTTCTGTAGGAATCCACAAACTTCGCCTAATGTTTGGTTGTGGGTGGCAGATGGTTTTATTGCATTGTGTTTCAGTAAGAAAACTTGTCTTTGGGGTGTTAAGTCTTTCTCTCTATGCCTAGTATAGTGCAAAGCCAGGGATTTGAACCCAGATCCCTTGCTTATGTCCTGGGGTTCACTTTTGATACTGTACGTTGTACCATCACTTGACCATCCTTTGAGACTCATGTCAAGGACTGCCTCCTCAGTTGGTGTCACAGTGGAAACAATCAACCTTGGGCTTAAATTCTATCAAGTCTAGTCAGCAAATGATGTCTATGCTCAGTGTGTGGGTCTCCTGTTTCACTGTGAC
Source organism: Sigmodon hispidus (assembly GCA_004025045.1). Lineage (NCBI taxonomy): Eukaryota > Metazoa > Chordata > Mammalia > Rodentia > Cricetidae > Sigmodon > Sigmodon hispidus. Next base: position 25,874 of record PVIH01004554.1, read on the forward strand.
GTTTGTAGTCCTGGAGCAGCAGAGGTAGGCTACCTTGGTCTCTAAGTCTTAGGACATTGCTCATTGGGTCTCTGCTTGCTTCTGACTTTAGATTAGCCTCATTGTTGGTTTCTTCAGTCATCACGGTTAGAAAGTTGGTTGTAGTGGAAAGTAGGTACTATCACCTTGACCTAGAGGTGTGACCTCTTGGCCAGCGTAGATCTGGAAATCAGCTATGACCTTGGGCTACTACTATTAGGGGCATAGCAGGAAGGCTAGTTTAAGATGGGACCCCTGTATGCAGAATCCTCTTCTCTCTCTTGCTCTTGGGTGGAGAATTTGACCCGCTGAAGAAAGCCTCATGGAACCAACCAACCTTTCCAGGAAATGCAGGACTGCTTAATCCCTCTTGTATCAGTGAGTGCTCCCCTCTGGACCCCTTAATAAATAATAATTACTCTTTATCAGTTGCCTGTGATTAGTATCATTATCATAATATCTAATGCCTATAAGAAAATATTTATTTTCCCAGTGTCCCTTTTTTCTCTTTTTTCCCAGTTGTTGGTTCAGTCTTGTGAATAAGTATGTTATAAATTTTAACTCACTGAGGAATCTTGTCAAAATGCAGACTAATTCAGTAGGTCTGAGGTGAGGCTTGGAATTCAGCATTTCCAGTAAGTTCCAGGTCATGCTAATGCTTCAGTCTCAGAACATAGTTTTAGGGGAAGTTGATAGTCTGCCTGTTTGTGATTTCACAGGACTGGTGGACTCTTCTACTGATGCAGATATCTGTGTGAGCAGGAAACAGAGGAATGGGGTACACAGAGCCTGGGAATGCCTCATGAGGTTTCTGGGTAGGCAGACACCAGGGTTCAGGCCTTGGGCTTCCCTGCATGAGCTCTCTCCAAATGGAATGCGACAAGACTGAAATTCCCCAGTTCAGGGCACAGCATAATTCTGTGTCTACTAAATTAGAGTGTGATAAGGAAACTGACTTTGGCAGACCAAAGGGGGTAAAATTAGACTTCTCTGGTTTGCATCAAATTATTGGCTGAGACACATTGTCAGTGAGATCATAGGCAGCACTTGTGTTGTGCTGTCTGGTCATGTCTCTCTCATACTCTGTAATTCAGCAAGAGGCATTAGTCACAAACTTGGGAGAATTTGGAGCCACAGTGGCTCTAGCAAAGGCCTTCTTGAGTGTGATGTAATTAACCAAAAAGAGGGCTTGGCTCTTACCTGTGAGCTCCAATTCCAAGAACATAGTTGGCATCAGATAACTATGGTTTCTCCTATAAGATCTCAAACAACTACAGACATATTTAAGTTTTCCCTTCCAATAATCATAGCTTGTAAAATTTAAAATGCTTCATAGTAGAAGTTGATGGCAAAATAGAGACATAATTATCTTAATCCATAAATTCCATATTCACATCTTTAACATATAAATTCTCCTTAGTTCGTGTTCTTTTAAGTCTGCAGACCAAGGAGCAGCCGCCATCAAGGGATTATATTATACTCCTATGTTTCTAATTAATGCGCTTGCTATATCCCAAACTGTAATGATGGAAAAGATCTCATTGTACCACTTTGTTTTTTTTCTGAATGGAGACATAATTAATATTTGTGCATCTTTATGGAGCAAATGACAGTGATTCAATACATGAATACAGTGTGTCAACAAAGAGTGAAGCTTTTGGAGTATTTGTCTGGCATTTTCACTGAACATATTTTTGGGTTTGGTTATGGAAGAATCATGATCTTTTAGAAGCATCACATTGCCTTCTTTTTTATGTTTCTTATGTGTCTAAGTTGCAATTTGTGCATTTGTTGGGATGGGCATCTTTTCATTTGAAGTCTATTAGTAGTAGCTTTCCCAAGCAATCAGTCACCAGCGCCATTCAGAGCAGAGATAGTAAACACTGTTGCACCAGCTACAACACGATCCTGGCTGGTGTCCTGGGTGGGCTGAGAGCAGCTGTCAGCTTCTGGTCTGCATTTACTTGGTATGCCTTCCTCCTTTGTATACTGAGCTTTGTAGCCTATGGACTGGACAGGCTTCCACTTGCTCCGGAGATCTCCCTTTTTATATAGCCAATGGCATACACATCCATGCCAAAGGGTTTCCCTTGAGTACAGAAGGGTTGAGGAAATCAGAACACTGAGATCTACAAGTGGAGATGTGTGGAAGCCCAGATAACCCAGATAGTTATCTGCCAATCTCAGTATTTTTATATTCTTCCCAGAACCCTGTAGGAAGGAAAGGCCTGTGGAGAAAACCCTCTGCCAAGATAGAACTCCGAACTCTCAGCCTCGCTTGACACTGAGACTAGAAGATATCCCTAGAGGTTAAACAGTCTTGTGACCATGGGCTTGGAGTTATCAGTCCCTGAATTTATCCTCGGCAATTGAGGCTGGTTCCTTGACACAGAGGGTAGGCCCACCAACAAACATGTGCTTTATTGCCTAACCCAGACGGTTGCCTGTTCACCACTGTTCTTTCTTTCTCTACAACTTGTGGTTGTCTCCCTCTAGATATGGTGGCAGGTAGCTTTAGTCTTTCTAAATTGCTATTGTTCCTTGCCTTCAGTTTTCAAGTTGTACAGAAGTGTCTGAGCTTGGCATGATCCTATTTAACTATTTTCACTTTTTCTTATGCCTTTGGATCCTATCTAAAAAAAAAAAAATCATTGTCTTAAACCAGTGTATTAAAGTGTTTTAAACTAAATTTTCTTGTAATAGTTTTATAGTTTTATGCTTTGCATGAAATTTTTTGATTCATTTGAGCTTATTTTGTGTGTAGAGGATAAAAATGGTCTAATTTGATTGTTTTAAATATGTATATATATATATCCAATTTTCAAAGCTCCCTAGCTCAAAGAGCCCATCTTTTATTTATTGTATATCAGAGTCTTTGTTAAAAATCAGTTGAGAGATTTGTGAAATGGTTCATTGAGCAAAACTAGCCATTGCCAAGACTGACAACCCAAGTTAGCTCTCTTTAACTCACAAAGTCGAATGAAAACCAACTATGACAGTGTGTCATCCAACCTCTAAATTTACACCATGGCACCTATGCATATGTGAAAATAAATATACAAAGTAAAAATAAATGGTGTGATAAAATGAAAAAAAGCAGTTGGTTGTATAAATATGGATTGATTTCTGGATTCTCCATTCTAGTCCATGTGTATGTTTTTATATGGACACCATGCTACTATAATTATTGTAACTTTGAAGTATGTTTGAAGTCAGGTATTATGTTTCTTACTATTTTCCCCCTTAAGAATCACTTTGGTTATTTGGGTCTTTTGCAATTGCATGTGAATATTAGATTTGGTTATTTTTTCACTGTATTTCTGTGAAGACTATCATTGGTATTTTGAAGAGAACTTTGGGTAGTATGATCATCATAAAATTAATTCTTTTTTTGAGTATGGAATAATGTTCTTTCTGAATGTGTGTCCCCATAATTTCTCTGGTCAGTGTTTTATACTTTTCATTATAAAACACTTTACCTTTGGTAAAAAGTATTCCTAAATTTTTGTAGCTATTGTTATTTTCTGACTGTATGAATCTTTTCATCATTTAGCCATTTCCTCCCTTTTTTTTACTTCCCAGAGGGAGTAAAAACATTCCTCCCTCTGGAGGCATGAAGGAGGCTCATAAGATTCAGAAACTAAAAGAAAGAACTACAAAATTCATTCCCAAAGTTCAAAAATCATTGAACAAGTAATGAGGTGAGGAGGTGGTTCTCAATTAGTCAAGCCATCGGCAAATGGTGTAGGGAGATGCTGAGGCTGCTTCAGGGCCCTCCATGCTCCTGTATGTAACCCCTACCTACTCCTATAGTAACCCCAATAAATTCACATAGTGGCACATGCACATATATTTTGAAATAAGTATTAGATCATCTTATTGAATTGATTCTTTTATCAATATATAATGACCCTCTTTATTTTATTTTTTAAAATGATTTATTTTTATTTTATGTGCATTGTTGTTTATTCATGTGTCTTGTGAAGGTGGTGGATCTCCTGGAACTGGAGTTACAGGCAGCTGTGAGCTGCCATGTGGGTGCTGGGAATTGAACCCAGGTCCTCCAGAGGAAAAGCCAGTGCTCTTAACCACTGAGCCATCCCTCCAGTCCCTGACCCTTGTTATTTTTTATACTTTTGGTTTTTAGTATGCTTTGTTTGATAGGAACACACCCATTCTGACAGGTATAAGATGGAATCCTAAAGTCATTTTGATTTGCATTTCCCTGATGGCTAAGGGAACATTTCTTTAAGTGTTTCTCAGCTGTTTGAGATTCTTCTATTGAGAATTCTCTGTTTAGATCTGTATCCCAATTGTAATTGGATTGTTTGTTGATGCCTAGTTTATTGAGTTCTTTGCATATTTTATACATTAACCATTTATCAGATGTGGAGTTTGTGAAAATATTTTCCCATTCTGTAGGTTGCTATTTTGTCCTATTGATGATGTCCTTTGACTTATAGAAGCTTCTCTGTTTCATGAGCTCCCATTTATTGATTCACTGTCTTAGTGTCTGAGCTATCAGTTTAGGGAGTTGTCTCTTGTGCTGGTGCATTATATGCTCTTCTCCACTTTCTTTCTGTCAGGTTCAGTGTGTATGATTTAAAGTTGAGGTCTTTGATCAATTAGGGCTTTAGTTTTGTGCAGGGTGATAAATATGGATCTATTTGCATTCTTTTACATGCAGATATCCACTTAGATCAGCATCATTTGTTGAAGACGCTTTCTTTTTTCCATTGTGTATTTCTGGTTTCTTCATTAAAAAAAAATCAGGTGCCCTTATGTATGGGTTTGGTTCTATTCCATGGATCTAAATGCCATTTTATGACAATACCAGTGCAGTTTACTTTACTATAGCTCTGTAGAACAGCTTGAAACCAGAAATGGTAATACCTCTGAAAGTTCTTTTATTGTACAGGATTGTTTTATCTATTCTGAGTTTTTTTTTGGGGGGGGTTGTTGTTTTTCATTATGAAGTTGTGTATTGTTCTTTTGAGATCTATAAAGAATCGTGTTGGAATTTTGATGGAGATTGTGTGTTGAATTATAGATTGCCTTTTTAAAAAAAGATTTGTTTGTTAAGTATACAGTGTTCTGCCTGCATGTCACAAGAGGGCACCAGTTCTCATTACAGGTGGCTGTAGTTGCTGGGGATTGAACTCAGGACTTCTGGAAGAGCAGTTAGTGCTCTTTAGTGCTGTACCACCACATCTCCAACCCTATAGATTGCTTTTAATGGGATGGCCATTTTTACTATGTTTATTTTACTGATCCATGAGCATGGGAGATCTTTCCATCTTCTGATATCTTTTTCAATTTTTTTCTTCAAAGACTTGAAGTGTTTCATCATATTTCTTTCACTTACTTGGTCAGGGTTACCCCAAGATATTTTATATTGTTTGTGGCTATTGTGAAGATTGTCACTTCCCAAATTTCTTTTTCAGTCTGTTATTTGCATATAGGAGGGCTACTAATTTTTTAAAAGTTAGTCTTGTATCCAGCTACTTTGCTGAAGGTGTTTATTAGCTGGAGGAATTTCCTGGTAGAATTTTTGGGGTTGTGTATGTATATCATTTGCAAATAATGGCGTTTTAAATTCTTTCCTTCCAATTTGTATTCCTTTGATCTCCTTCAATTGACTTATTGCTCTAGCTAGAGTTCTATATTGAATAGACATAGAGAGAGTGGACAACCTTGTCTTGTTTCTGATTTTAGTAGGATGGCTTGGAGTTTCTCTCCATTTAATTTGATGTTGGTTATAGACTTGCTACAAATTGCCTTTGTTGTGTCTCTTGTATCCCTAATCTCTCCAAGACTTTTTATCATGAAGTGGGGTTGGATTTGTCAAAGGCTTTTTCAGCATTTAGTAATAATAATCATGTGGTTTTTATTATTTCAATTTGTTTATGTGGTGGATTACATTGATTGATTTTCTTATGTTGAACCATCTCTGTATCTCTGGGATGAAGCCTACATGATCATGGTGAATGATCTTTTTAGATTGGTTTGAGATTATTGTGATTAGTATTTTTGCATCTGTGTTCATAAGAGAAATTGGTTTGTAATTCTTATGTCTGGTTTGGGTATAAGGGAAGCTTTGACCTCACAAAATGAATTGACAATATTCCTTCTGTTTCTGTTTTGTGGAATAATTTGAGGAGTATTGGAATTAGCTGGTTTTTAAAAGTCTGGATGCAAACAGAGTATGAGATCTGTTTTATAAATATATATATATATATATCTCTTGAAATTTGCAGGCAGATGCATGGAACTAGAAAAAACATCCCAAATGAGGTAACCCAGACCCAGAAAGACAAACATGGTGTGTATTCATTCATAAGTGGATATTAGACATAAAGCAAAGGATAATTGGGCTATACTTCACAACCCCATAGAAGCTAGGTAACAAGGAGGACTCCAAGAGAGATATTCATGGATCCCCCTGGGAAGGGGAAGTAGATAAAATCTCTTGAGTAAATTGGCAGCTTGGGAGTGGGGTAAGGAAGAGAACATGGGGGAACAGGATAATTGAGTTTTGAGGAGGGACGGAGGGAGAGCAAAGAATGAGATGTCTTGATAGAGGAAGCCTGTTGGGGTTTAGAGAGAAACCTGGTGCTAGGGAAATTCCCAGGAATCCACAAGGATCATTCCAGCTAAGACTCCAAACAATAGTGGAGAGAGTGTCTGAACTGGTCTTCCCTTGTAATCAAATTGAGGACCACCCTAATTGTCATCATAGAACCTTCATCCAGCAAATGATGGAAGCAGATGCAGAGATCCACAGCTGAGCACTGAGCCAAGATCCCAGTCCAGTCAAAGAGAGGGAGGAGGGATTACATGAGCAAATGGGTCAAGATCGTGATGGGGAAACCCCAGAGACAGCTGACCTGGCTACTGGGAACTCACTGAATCTGAACTGATAGTTGGGGAGCCTGCATAGAACTGAACTAGGCTTGGGCAGTTGGTGGGGCCCCTGGTAGTGGGACCAGGATTTATCCCTAGTACATGAAATGGCTTTTTGGAACCCATTCCCTATAGAGAGACGCCTTGCTCAGCCTTGATGATAAGGGGTGGAGGGTGGCTTGGTCCTGCCTCAACTTAATATGCCAGACTTTGTTGACTCCCCATGGGAAGCCTTACCCTTTCTGAGGAGTGGATGGGGGTGGGGAAGCCGAGGGTGAGTGGAAGGATGGAAGAGAGGGAAACTGTAGTTGGTATGTGAAACAGAAAAAAAAATCTTTTAAATAAAAAATTAAAAAACTAAAAATCTAATAAAAAGGTTTCATTTTTTAAAAATGTAGACATTTATTGCTATGAACTTTCCTCTTAGCACCACTTTCATTCTGTTTTAAAGTTTGGATATATTATGTATTCATTTTATTGGATTCTAGGAAGTATTTAAAATCCAGCTTTAATCCATGTTGGTCTGATAGGATGTAGGGGGTTATTTCATTTTTCTTGTACCTGTTGGGACTTGCTTTGTTATTGGGCATGTGTTCAGTTTTGAAGAAAGCTCTGGATGGTGCTTAGAAGCAGGCATATTGTGTTTGTGTGAAGTGTTCTGTAGATATCTGTTAGATCCATTTGGCTTATCATGCCTGTTGTAACTCCAGTATCTCTCTGTTTAGTTTTTGTCTAGATGACTTGTCCATTGGTATTAAGTCTACAGCTGTTATTCTAAGATTTGGTCTTTTCATACTGTCCAAAATTTTCTGGATGTTGGTGTCAGGAATTTTTTAGCTTTAATATTTTCTTGGACCAATGTATATATTTCTTCATTGTATTTCCAAAGCCTAAAATTCTCTCTGGCATCTCTTGTATTCTGTAGGTGATGCTCGAGTGTGTGTGATCTATCATTCTTGTTCACTTACCTAGATTTTCCATTTCCAGAATTCTTTTAGTTTGTGTTTTCTTTTTTATATTTTCTTTTTAAAGGTCTTGAACAGTTTTGTTTGCTTCCTTCAGCTTTTTTTTTTTTTTTTTTTTTTTTTTTTTTTTTTTTTTTTTTTTTTTTTTTTTTTTTTTTTTTTTTTTTTTTTTTTTTTTTTTTTTTTTTTTTTTTTTTTTTTTTTTTTTTTTTTTTTTTTTTTTTTGGCTTTCTTTGGCTTATGCTTTTAGAGGGTTAGAGTCTATGATGGTGGAATGAAAGTGTGGTGATATGGTGATGGGGGTAGGAAGCTGAGGGCTCACATCTTAAACTACAAGTAGAGAGAAGGAACAAGCAATCACTTGACTCTTTAAACTCTCAGTCTGTCTCCAGTGACATTTTTCTTCTAACAAGGCCACACAGCATCTCCTATGCCTCTCCAAACAGCATCCCCAACTGGGGACCAAGTATTCAAATGTTTATGAGTTTGAGGGCCATATCATTTAAATCACCATATTCCCATGGGTGGGACTTCATCTGTAGCTATCACTGCCACTGAACCTTAAACTAAAGGATTGAACTGACCCATACCACACTACACCAAATCAAATCCAACCACACCAAACCCCATCAGTCTATATATAGCCCAGTGAGGCAACTCAAAAAACTGGATGGGGATGAGATGCACAGAACTGGCCAGACTTGAGAATGTAAGGGCCGAGACTCAGTTTAGAGCTTGCAGCCAGCCTGGACAGTTATATAATGAATACCAAGTCAGCTAGGACTACATCACAACATTCTGTCTTTAAAAAAATGGAGAAAGAAGACACACACACACATACACACGAGAAGATAGACAGGCAGAGAGAGAGAGAGGGGAGGGGAGGGAGAGAGAGGGAGAGAGAGAGATATTTTCACTTTCCTATAGAAGTTCTAGGTTCCTCATATGTGGGAGCAGTGGAACAAACTGTGAGCCGGTGTTTTGTGTGTGTGCCCCCCCCACCATGTTATCAAGGTCACCCTTTCAGAGAGTTTCTATATTATAATAATTTTTTCTTTTACATCTTTATGATGGGAAGACAAAATATTTTGTTTTACTTTTTACAGAAGACAAATGTTTATTATTTGACCAGAAGTATAAGAAATGATAATGATAAGTAACACTTAGCTTCATTGGAAATTCTTTCCTTTGAAAATTTTACTTTTTATAAGTTTGAATTTATTATCATTGTGTGATTGTGTGTGGGGTGTGTGTGCTCCAGTGAATGCATAGAGGTCAGAGGGCAACTTGTAAGAGTCAGTTCTTTCCTTGTGCCTTCATGTGGGTTCTAGGGATAGAGCTCAGGTGGTTTTGGTGGCAAGCACCTTTATCCAGTGAGGCACCCCGTTGGCCCTACTTGGAAAATTTTAGTTATACAACTGCTAGCTAGCCTTTTTATAAAATGTTGGCCTGAATACACAATTTCTTTTTTCTTTTCTTTTTCTCTTTTACCTTTTTTCTTTCCTTTTCTTTCTTTCTTTCTTTCTTTTTTTTTTTTTTGAGACACTGTTCACTATGTAGCGTTGACTGGCCTGGAACTCTATATAGATCACTCTGGCCTCAAATTTATAGAGAGCCACCTTCTTTTGCTTCCAGAGTACTGGGATTAAAGGCTATCCATCACCACCCCCACCCTAAATACTCCATTTCTTAACTACTACACACTTTCCTACAATTTTATATTACTAATTAGATTGCTTGCTTTTCATGACCAAGGCCTGTGTCTTTGATGATCTTGTAACCTGTCTACAGGTTGGGCTTGTCACCATGCTCATTCACCAGCAAGTTCTGACAGTGACAATCCCTAGATTGGTACTCTCTCTCCACTAGGATCTCAAAGGCCATATATTCTTATAATCTTACCTAAATTACTTTCAAATCTGACTTTAGGTCCATGGTTCTTGTCTTTATTAAGTTTGTCATTTGGATCCTGACTACCTAAAATTCTGTGGAGTTAGTAAAGCAGGTTTCATATTTCTATAGAATCAACTGCCCCCTCTCCCTGAGACTCTCCACACTGAGGACGTTCTTATTATTGTTTGCTCTTGAGGACCATAAGGAATTTAAAATATCTCCTTGAAAATAAAAATACTTTCTCCTCTATCTCTCCTTTCAGATGGATGTATATTTCCATCTAGAACCCTGCCTTCTATGTTTAACCCTTGATAAGATTAGCTTTTTACTGCAAAGCATGCACAAACAGGCCTTAGACAACAGAAATTTACCAGTTGTTCAATTATCCAACCATACAACCAGAACTGGGAAGATAGGTCTTGGATCTAAGGGCTGGAGGGATCTGTTACCCAACTTGGGACTCAGAAGTTTTGGTCTTGAGTATTGAGATATGCTGCAAATCATTTATCTATTGAAGGTTACTGTAAAAAAGCAGTCACAGGTAATCACAGTGAGTTGCTTCTACTTGCAATGAGTAGGAACAAAAGGAATGGAGATTCTAGACAGGTCATTGGATACATCTGCTGCCGAGTCAGCTATGGACACAGAGGGATGATTCTACTGCAGCTATGTTGGGGACAACTTGTGGGAAGTGGGGGAAAGTTGGCCTTTGTCATGCATGAGCACTATGATTTTTAGTAGTTTAAATTATCCTTTATTTCTTGTTTTTCCAAAGAGTTAGCAAAGTTCACAGAATTATCTGTCTTAAATATGCTAAGGAGAATTGGGGACAGAGCCTACATTTGACCTAAGTTGTAAGGTTTGATGGGGGAGGCCAGTTTAATGATAGCAGAGCTACCTTCTGAGATGTTCCTAAAAGAGAGGTGAATTGCAGGGATGGTGCTGATGCTACTTGTCTCATCTGTTCTGACCAATGATACATATCCTTCCCGTTGGAGACGTCTGGTTGTATCAAGAAAGCAAGTTTCTCCTTTGACAAGTCTTCTTGGTTTGTGCCTCTACCACTGGATGGCTGACCTGTGGAGACCTGCTAACCCACAGATCAGATTCTTAGCTAGCTCTGTGTAGGTTCAGAGACGTGCAGCTCAGTTCTAACTGTTGAGACCTCTAGAGTGATCATGATGTAAAAGTGAAAGAGGACATGAAAGTCAGAGCCTCCTTCAGCCTTTTTCTTCTGAATAGATACTTTCTATTGAAATCAATCTGGCTTTTGTAAAGAATAACACTAATATCAAAGCAGACAAGGCTAAGTGAATATTAATAATTAAATTACTGCAATCAGAGGTTTGAGCTGTGCTGGTCTTACAGCTTCAAGGTGTTAAACTGAGAGGCTGTTTAGCCCTAAGCACTAAGGACAGCATCGTCATTCTTGTAGGCTCACAGTGATGGCCAGGATAGTATGATCAACTGAGCTAGATTCAGAATTGGTGTTCCAATTATGTTATAATTATTACATGCCATGCTTGAATGTGATTGCATTGATGGAGACATTTTCACCCCTTCCATAAAGAGGAATTTGTTTTGGACCTTCAGTTCTAACACTTTTATCTAAATGCCAAAATGGCAGAGTATGTTTAAACCAAAGAATGTAGGACTGGCAGATCTAGGTTCCTTTGTGTGACATTTTTGATATACTCAGATCTTTGGTGCTAGTATACTTTGTGGCCCCAGAATATATCATGACACTGTACCTCTAAATTAGGTCTTCCTTTGTGCCTTAAGTATTAGACAAAGGAAAAACAAACATACTTAGCATTTTCAGATATTGGAGGTATGTCTTAGAAAGCCTAACTTTTAATACATTATTCATTCTTGGAAAAATTCTCATTAAAAGCAGGCAAGATGATAATCAAATATTTAAAATATGCAAATGCTGCACTGTATAAGTTCCTCTCAGCAGTGCAAATATTTTTCAGGACAAACACACTCTGCATTTTGGTCTGAAATCAGACATATTAGGTAAAAATACAAATGAGTGATTCTCTTGTGAAATAACACAAATTATGCTTTGAGAGAATATGATATTGCTATAAAGTAGAAAATGTTTTAATATGCATATAAGAAGACCATGACATGTCTACACTCTATCAAGCAGTTTTACAATGGAGCCACCACTGACATCCAGAAACGCAATAAATACTCACAGACACACGGAGTATGAAATATACATCTTGATTTTTATAATTGTGTGTGCTTTATTTTTTACACAAATGGAATGGAAGTGTTGAATATTTACACTTAACAGGAGTGTAAGCTGTGCAGTATCTCTGTAAACTCTAGCCAGGCAAGGAGTGATTCCCCTTCCCTCCCTCCCCCACAACCGGCATTCCAGCTGGCTGGAGAAACATCCTGTCGGAGAGAAGCACAGAATTGTCATAGTAAAAGGATCTAATGGGTACAACCTGGTGCACTCATAAGTTAAGATACACTTAGGAAACACAAACTTGAAAAGAAGAAAAGTTTTCCATTCCACTGGGAGTCAACCTTGACACTTGGCTGTCTGTCCTCATGAGCTGTGAGGGAGATAACTGTATTCTTGTAGCTCATCTTTGTCTAAATTCTCTGCCTGTCTGAGCTTGTCTTCAGCTGCTCCAGGAAACTGCACAGCTGTACTGAGAAATGATTTCTGAAGCACAGATTTCACTGAGGAAGGATATTTACAGACTGAAGTGTGTGTTTCCATCTACATTGACTCATTCCTCATGTAATGTGTAGACATGGTAGGCTTACCATGTATACCATACACTTAATGAATACCCACAAAATTATCTGTGGAGTTTCCTGGAAAATCAATTGTCACAGGAGATACTCCACATGCTTTAAGGGAACTGATGTCTCCCCAGGAATGACTTCATTAGTATAATAAATTTAGGAACTAGCCTTAGTCCTTGGCTTAAATGCTTTTTGTAGAAATTTTAGGCAGGACTAAAGATAGGACAGTAGATGTCATTTCACTAGCAAGTCCATCCAATCTCACCAGAGCAATCACCAGCTGAAAAGCAGAGGGAACTTCATATGGAAATGAGGAAAAGAAAGGAGGGGAAATATCTCTCTCCAAAACAGGGCGGTGTCATGGCTTCAGTGAGGTTTGTTAGAATGGTTGTTGGGGCCAGAGTTTGCCTCTGTTAAAAGAAAGCGTCCTCAGCCTGGGTGGGGCTGGAAGGAGGGAGTTCCTGGAGACAGGTCCAGGCAGAGGCTTCCAGGTGCCAGGGGCCCACAGCTCCTGCATCCACACTGCCAGGGCAGTGGTGCAGGCTGGCTCCAGGTTAGGGCCTCACACTCAGCTTTGCTTTCTGGGCTGAGTAAGTAAAATGGTGACCCCAAGTAATTGTGTCATTAGTCCACTATGTGGACTTGCTGTCTGAGTCAGCCGTGAGCCCTTCATAGGACAGGAAAACTAAGGAGCACTGATGATCAGGGCTATGAGGAGAGAAGAGAGAGGGCAGGGAAGGTTGGGAGAAAGGAATAAAAAGGGAAGCAGGAGATGGAGGTAGAGGAGAGATGGACAGAGAAAGAGAGAGGAGGGGCAAAGGTCCACAACCCAGGAAGGGTAAAAGGATCAAAATGACAAAGTTTAGGAGAGGAGGAAATAGGTGAGAGCCAGAGATGTACGGAGTATTCCCTGGCTCAGTCCTGAAGGGCTGGCAGTAGGATCTAAGACAGCTCACAGAGGCACCCAAGTGCAGCTTCATAAAGATGGGCTTGCCACGTGGATAGAGCCAACCCCTGAATTTGGGTCTGGGAGAAAAGGCCTTCAAAGAATAGGCCATCAAATCTCATGGAAAAGCAATAAGCAAATGCCTCAGCCGTCATCGGTGGACAGGTGGGATTTCGGTTTTGGTAAAGCTGAGACCCCCATGGTGCTACACATTGTACCAGAGCATGAAAAATAGCACCAGTGACACGATCTGGCACTTTTCCGAAAGGGCCCAGCATGCGACGGTGACACTGTGCCCCCATCGAGCCTTCAGATTGGAGAGAGCTCCGGACAAAGTTTGCAGTGTTAGCACCAGTCTGGCCCAAGGCTCCAGGCGCATTTGCACCAGATGTGATCTGGGTGACTTTCATGCCATTTCCACATATGTTGTTGGATTTGCTGCAAAATACACCAGTCCTTTGGAGCCATAGAGACCTCAATGTTGGAAAGCGCAAGACAACACAACAAAATGGATGTGTGAATTCTATAGGAAAAGACCCTCTCACCAATGTGCTTGGTGATTCTTCAAGCAAATATATATGTATATATATTTATATAAATCTACATAAAAAATCAGTGCTAATGCTAATCTGAAAGCATCTACACTGGGAAAATAAATAATTATATTACTACAAAACCAATGGTTTGTGGTTCAATTTGATTGTACTCAGCCACAGCAATACTATCAAATGGAAAAGCACATCACACAACTGGAGAACACACCTACTCATTAATGACAGTCCTCTAAGGGAAATGGTTGCATGCTCAGCGGAGAAACCAAAGAAGTTATCATGGTGGCCTATAGAGAGAGCTGGGATCAGGAATGGCATTCTAGTGTCGGAAAACTTGGGAGAGCAATATTGATGGAGGTTGGCTTTGACCTGAAACTGGTGAGTTGCAGACATGGACAAATCTTTTAACATTTTTAGCCCTCTAAGGCTGTCTCTGGAAAACTTTCATATGAGGAGGAGAAAAAAAATGCATGGCTACTTGCTACCCTTTCCATTGGCAAAAGCAGCCTCAAAACTATAGGTAGATACACACTTTTTTATTTTAATGTTTGTTTTGGTGACTGCAGCTAGGCAGACGATGGTATGAACAACCCTAGATTTTGGAAAGAGACTCGGTTTTAAGCCCCGATGTTCGAACTTAGAAGCCCCATCACTCTGATGGCTCTGTCTTTTGTTCTTATGCTCCAGCCTACATGCTGGTTGGCTGCACAGTGTGGCAGATTTCCTGCCAGGTCTTGATGTACCCCAGAAATAAGGCGATGGGGCTTAGTCTGGGCATGCATAGAACCCAGATATGAGTGGTTATTAATAACACTAAAAAGTCTCTCTCTGAACACCTTGGGCAGAACCAGTGCTGACATCACAATCAGCGCTAAAGTGGGAAGCAAACTCTTATGTTTCAGCTTATAGGCTTCAGGAGTGTTTTATCCCCCTAAAGCATCATTATTATAATTGTTAGAAAATGAACTTGGTCCAGGTGCAGCCCTAAGGAAGGCAGTTCAGTTGGTTGAGCTCAAAGTCATAAATCATCCTTGCCTTGTGATTCTCTTTGCCCTATATACTAAAACAAGAAAAGTGCGTCCCTCACCACTCCCAACCAGATAACTTCTCGTTTTTCTCTTCCTCAGAAAAATAGTGCATCTTAGGACAGATCTCCCCCTTGTAATGCGAACCTGTTACAAAACACTCAGTTGCTCTGTGAAACAAAGGTAATCTTAATGACTTACGGTTTACCAGAATACTGAATGCTTCATGAACTGTATGCAAGTGACTAGGAATGAAGTTGAATTTGTCTATCTGCATGGTTGGCTCAGACTATTTAACTGGAGGAAAGCAATCATACCCTTTTGATTATTTTCATGAATTTGTCTCTGAACAGCAATCAGCTTTAAAAAAAAGTAACAAAAAGTCTCTTCCAAAAATATCCATGAAGGTAACTTATAAAGGGATGTGTTCCATAAGAGTGTATCGCTAGTGTGCTAGTGCGCATGGGAGGGAGAAGTCTTTGTCAGACCTGGAGGGAACTCAGATGCTCTGAATGGGATCACTAGCAACAAAAAAGAGTGCAACCTCAAATTCTTGAATTTGATCATCTGCTGAGAGTGTACATTTAGTCTTTCAATGTTTTTTTAGTCTTTACAAAATATTTCACAAAACTTTTACCCTATAGAAATTCATTTCTATACATTTAATATATTTTATTGTATAAATTATTCTCATCTTTAGTGCCTTCTTTCCGTTTATAAATGGCAAAATAGACAGCGGACAATCCTAAAGCTAGGCCAGGTGAAATCCCCTCCTCAGTAAGGTCAATCCTCCACACAAGCTGTCAGTTTTACGACACGCTTGTCTTTGCACATGCCAGTCAAGGACACTAAGCAATCATCCTCCCCTGATATTATGCTGTCTCCAAAGGGACTCTTTTCTGCTTTCCTTATTTCCTTTGCTTGTTAAGAAAGAAAAGGATGTGCATAGTTACAAAATTCAAAGTGTACCAATTATAGAGGTGGGAGAGGGGAAGGTTGGTGAGGTTCAAGTGCTGGCAACTTTTCTTAAAGCAAAAACCACAGAGAGCTCAGCAGCTGAATCAGCTCTGCACATCTGCTGGGGTGAGAAGGCTGCCCATCTCTAGGGCAGAGAGCCCATCACAGGCTCATCCCTACACCTGGTACCTTGAGCAAACCAAGCCTTCCTGCATAATGCAATGTCCTTTCCGTCCCACCCTTTGGCCCCTCTGTTTCCTTCATGGCTTCACACAGTTTGTGTTGTACATTCATAAGGATTCACATTGACTGCAAAAACATAAATGCAACAAAAACATAAAAGCCTCCAAGTATTATATTATATATATTTTGTTCTTCTAAATGCTCTTCTGTCGTTGTCAGGGGTGCAGTAGCTAATTTATAACTTCTCCTTTGAGGGAATCCAGATGAAAGGCCCAGACTGCTCTTCAATAACAAGCTTGCATTGGTTATATATATCTTCTAAGGTGTCTCCTTGGACAATAGCTGTTACAAAGACAAAACCACCCAGAGTTAGGAAGGCATTCCCTTGAGGTGAGGACAATGATCTCTTACCCAGCAGAAGCTCAAATCAGTGACAGACAACTCATCAGGAAGCTTAATGTCCCCTTTGGGTAAATAAGAAAAGTCAGAAAGAAGGGTCACACAGTGTGGTCATGCCAATGACGCTTAAAAGGAGCTTTCTGTCCATGCCCTAGATCAGTAATAAATGGGTCCCAATTTTAGTACTCTCTGCATTTGTTCCCAGGTCTAGCTGTCAATCACTCATTTGTTTTATGGATGCCTACTCTGAGCCATGCACTAGAGCAGAACACACGGCAGTTGCAGACTGAGAATCTTCACTCTAGTTATGGCAGAAATTGCAGACATGGAAATAGAGTTTAAGGAAAAGTCTAGTTAACCTTTTCAATTCCAAAATCCTTTACTGAGAAACACTGTCTGTTTTCTAACTTATTTGGTAAATTAAGCTTTTTAACCCCACAGAACTATTTATAGTGTGAATACCTGATAAGGAACATAAATCAGAAACACAAATCACTAAACTATAAATTATTAAAACACTCAGTTCTCAGTGTCGATTTAAGCACATTTTGTTGTTTTCTTTGTATAAATACTATCTTGGATTCAGGTCTCCAAAACATCAGCACTATTCATCTGCTACTCGGGCTGCAAGACAAACTATTATTGAAATAGGGTGTCTTTGTGTTTCAAAAAGAACTTCAGATCATATTCATGGTGATATACCCATGACTGCAAACTGTGAGTCAAATAGTCATTATTTTGTCTTAATTTTCCCACCTAAGAACTGAACTTGGGTCCTCTGGAAGAGCAGCAAGTGTTGTTAACTGCTGAGCGACTTCTGTGGCCCTCTGAATTTTCTCATCTGGAAGAATCTTTTAGAATGATGTATCACTCACATTACTGAGAGAAACATTAACATTAACTTTAGTAAAAAATAGCTGCAGACTGCCCTACTACTGGCATCTTTGGTATTCTGAATATGATTAAAAAAAAAAAAACCTGCACCAAAACCCATCTTATTTCATGCCGGTAATTGCTGAGGGAGGTTGTTATATTTAATGTTATATTTGGAGGGGTCAAACTTGGAGCCTTGTACTAGCCAGATAAACACTCTGCTACTGAGCTACATCTCAGACTCAGAATCTTGTTTATAAATCATTGAGAATCAGCTACAAGATAAAATCCACCAAGGCTGTTTTCTCAGTAGATTTAATTAGTGTTTCAAGAGTACAGGGAAGAAGAGAGAACTCAGGACATCCACAAGAAATTTATATTGCATCCCCAAATATCAGGTTGTCAAAGACATTTCTAAAAAAAAAAATCAAAAACTATTAGATTTGAAACATCATTAACTGAAATATTTGCAATTGTTTCCTCTCATACTGCTGACTGAAGAGATAGGCCTAGCGGTCCTCAAGGCAGAGACTGCTGGTCATGTTGAACTTTTCAAGTTTTCTGAAACTACCAGGGAGATACCATGGTGCATCTGCCATTTGTGATTTAGGGCCAATGGAGAATAGGGAATGAGCTAACAGATAACTCAGGAAGGAGAAAATCCAGAGCCCTAAACTAAAATGGGCAAGGCAGACAGCATTAATAAAAATCACTGGGCAATCTCCACTGAAGGTCTGGGCCTAGCTTTAGCAGGCATGGAACCTATGCTAAGTACAATACCAGGGCCAAGGAAACTTACCTGTAAAATATTCTCCAAATTCTTGTTCTAGCTTAATTGCCCGATCATAGGTTTTCTTGGCTTGTTCCTCTGTTAGACGTTTATTCATCTCCCTGAGAAAATGAGGGTTTGATATTAGACATAAAGAGAATATACCAAATCCCCCCCAACTGTAAAATGCATGGCAAAGAAAGAACCCTGCAGGAGGCATAGTTTAATCTTAGTAGATTTTGAGGCTTCATTTAGGACTCATTGTTGCTGGAATCATTTTAGCCATTGAGGGTTTCTTGCTAGGGCGTTCATTCTCATGGAGGACAGGCATCATGTGCAACATTGGATTGAAGCAGAACCTGTTTCTGTGTGATCTGTAGACCCTGGTTTGGTCTGTTTGGTCCCTGCAGGCTCTAAAGGAAGACTACACATCCTTTCCAGCAGGCCTTAGTATTTAAATGAAGTCCTGAGGTTCTGCTTCATCAGGACAGACTGGCCTTTAACTACTCCTTTGTTGTATTTTTAAACCTAAGCTTTCTTTGTTTGAGCAGATGTCCACACCTCTAGAATACATCCAAGATTCAGAATTGAAGACCATCTTCCAAAAGTGGTCAGTGGGAGGAAAGAGAGAGTGCCTGGGCTTGTCACACAGCGCTATACCCAGCAGAACGAGACTTGTTTGTTCTCAGGTCCTAACCTTACAAAAGGTCTTAGTTTCTTGTCTTTCTCCCTCTTAAGTTCTGCTGTTCACCCTTTATGCTAATCTGGTGAGCAGAAACACACAGAGCTTCCAGAGAGCTCTGTTAGACACAGTAGACCACTGAGGTATTCTGTGGCTCTAACTACTCAGCTTCCCCAAATGTTGAGGCATTCCTGAAATGACTAGAATTGTAAACTTCCTGTTCTTATGACTAGATGACAGCAGAAGTGTTGCTGAAGGTGGACACATCCGTGGACAGAGAATAACTGAAAATTGCTGGGGCCACAACATTTTCAAATAAGACTGTAATCAAGCGATTTAGTCAAATGGTGAACTAGGATGGAGGAGCTTGGGATAGAAGGATCTCTACATGAGGTGCAGGGTACTGACGGATAGCAGGAACAGTCTCTAATGTTTAAGAGACTAGGGTTAAGTACGCTAGGGTAGTATGACTGACAGCAGTTACTTGACTATTTTAAAGTAGCTAATAGGGATTTGGAATGATCTCAAGAAGAGACTCAGCTGGGCGATGGTGACACACTTCTTTAATTCCAGCACCTGGGAGGCAGAGGCAGGCAGTTCACAATGCGTTCAAGGCCAGCCTGGTCTACAAAGTGAGTTTCAAGACAGCCAAGAATGTTACACAGAGAAACTCTGTCTTGACCCCACCTCCCCCGCCCCCCCCAAAAAAAAACAAACGAACATAGACTCAAACAAATGTTTGAGGAGCCTGACTTGACTATTTACATTTTGTATTTATGAATCAAACTGTTATGCTATATCCCACCAACACATACAGTTACTATTTATAGATTAGAATGCATATTAAAGGCAAAGCAAAGAAGAAACTGATGGCACTTGATTTTTTTCAGAAAGGAAAATGACTATTTTTGGAATTTCTTTTCTGTTAGTTTGACTTATCATTAACTGTGACTTATTTGAACATAAGAAAACCTAAGTGCTACCTAGTCTCAAGGACAAAGATGCTGGGAGGAGAATGTATATTTCTCTAATTCGCTCTACAAGGAATTTATTGATTTCTAACCAACATTAGTGTTATCTCCTCAGGATCTGTAGGCATTGAAAGTAAAGGGTCAACCAAATGAATAGACATTTGGATTGGCTGTCTGGGTGCATTTCTGAAAGCATCCAAGCCCTTAAATGCCACTTAGAGGCCAGAGATCCAGGTATGGAATGCCTGGGCTTAGCCAATCCCTTTTCTAGTGAGGGTTTGAAGTAGTGAACGGACATTCCTAAGGTTGTCTGTAAAGTAATCAAGGGTTCTAGGGTGAGAACTTGAGCCCATTCTCACAACCACAGTCTAAAAGATGTCATGTTATACCAAAGCTTGGTATTTTTTGAAACATGGTTATGCGAAGAAAGAAGTTGGACATGATTTTGGATGTCACTGAGATCTGAAGTACAAAGCTTAAGCTTTAAGTTCTTTGAGGGAGGAACCTAAGACTTGTTCATTAGATTATTGAATGAGTGAATGAAGGAATAAATAAACATAATTATGGCATGGGTATAAATAGGAGTAAATACAATGCATCATGGGTACTAAGCCAAAAGAGACCATTGGTGGTGATAGGGTACATGGCCACAGGAAAGCTTCTCATTGCTATGGGTAGGTACAGAAGTCAGGAGGCAACACATTATGAAAACATCTCTTTCTTTATATGCCCTTGAATTTATGTCCCTCTGAAGAGGCAGCTGTGTGCTTTCGAATCAGCTCTGTGGATGATGCATGTGAGTAGTAATGTGTGTGATGGTGTGTCATTGTCTCATTGTGACAGCTGCCATGCCTGTGTTCCAGCTGACCGAGTTTTGCCCCTTCCTGGGCAATGGGTAATTCATGACAGTGCTGCTCCTGAAGAAAAAGCTTCAGGAGAGAGTGAAGCATAAACAGCCAGCCTTTAGTAATGCAATTACATGAGGCGGAGCACCAATACCACTGCAGTGGAGATCCGTCCATGAGTATGCCAAAGACACTGTCCTCATTGTGGCATCTAGCCTTTGGCATGCTTAATTTTCCTTGGTGATAAGTGCCTGTGACAGGGCCCTAAGGCAGAACTAAACAAGTCATCTGGAAGTTATGGAAGGAGTAGATCCTCCACTGAGTACCAGATGGGCTGTCTCCCAGAGTCACACCAGACTAAATGTGTCACTGCTCTTGGTCCCTCAGGCTTTCCATTCCTGGGCTGTCATCGGTCCTGTTGTGTGGTTATGATGTAGACTAATGTCTTTTTCTGAAATGAGCCTTTATAATGCTGTTCCCAAGAGGTAAGCACTACTTTTCTCCTCTTAGTGTTAACATTGCATAGCTTTGTGTGGCTGTCTACAGATTATAAATCCTTTTTACGTAATGACATTTGTGGTCATTAGCTAACTTTATGTAATACACAACACAGGAGAAGTTTAACATGCTGTTGGAGTAATAACAGGATCACTCTTTTATCATCAATACACAGTTTGATATGTGGTCATTGTGGTTAATGTTTTCCCATTGAGCTTCTAATTTCATTTATTTATCTTGACAAAAGCACTTGTTTATCTTTACTTCTGGGTATATCTCTGCTTTTAGAATATAACTCTGGTGATTTCCTCAGAGATCAACTATGCATTTTTGGTTATGTTAATTTTCTCAGCATCCATTCCAATTGCTGTGGCTCAGTTTGCAGCTTTACCTTCAGAGGAGACCACACAGGTAGCTGATACCCTCAGAAAACAATGGCTTATATCTCTAGGAATAAATACTTTCTCCTTTTATAATCTTTTCATAACCATTATGTTCTATTGTGTTCTGTGTGTTTCAGTTCAACAACAATCTCCTGAGGGCTGCCTGGAGGCAGCATTTGAGCTAGGCTCTTGTAACAGAGACACTGACATCATCTCTGGCAGTCTCTTGGAATCTGTTTATGTGTTTATGTGTTTTATAATGATAAGATTGAATTAATGCTCCATAGAAAGTAACTTTGTATCTTTTGAAATACTGCTATTATTTTTGGAGTACTTACTATGATAAGAACTCTATTAGCCTCTATGTATATGTTAATGTCTAGTTTATAGGTGAGGATTTAGTCTTAGGAAGCTCAAGCAGTTTGTGCCAGGGTTAGATCAGGATGATTGGTAAAGCAAAGGGTGGCTCAGCCCATCTGCTTTCCACATCTCTGCTGTGGCCTCTGCTCTGCTACTGTTCCTTGTAGTAGTTTCATAGTTATGTGGGGTTCCCTAGAGGGGTGTGCTATGTGGGGTTGCATAGAGGAGTGTTCTGTGTAGGATTGCTTTAGAGGGGTATTCTGTTGGATCATGAATATTGCTCTTTGAAGAAAGGTATTTTACAAGACATTTGGAAAAAAAATCAGAACCATGCATTTTATATGCTGATTTATGTGCACAGATGTGGAGATGGATATGATATATTAAGGATATTTATCGTCATGCCACTAGGGAAGACTGTTAAGAACCATGGTTCTGTAGCTTTTAACAGTCAGAATTCTGCCAAGGGCGATGTAAAATGTCAATGGAAATATTAGGAAATGTTCTTTGTTCCCTCTCTAAAAACAAAACTAAACAAGCCCACATTTAAAGATTTACCTGTGAAACTTTTCACAAAGTTAAGAAACAATATAAGAATGATAGTCACATGTCATTTGTAAAACTAAAACCAAAAACTCAAATAACTGGCCCCTTCACCCAAAACAACTCTCAGGCCAAATGAAGATATAGACAAATAAAAAATGCAAAGGTTAAAACAATTTGTTAAAGAGTTTCATACTCAAAAAGTTTAATACAGATATTAAAAAGAGGAAATGCTTAGTGATCAACACTAGCTTTTCCCACCTACAAGCCTCTGTGACAAATTGCGGCTGTCTGTTGTGTATTTGTTGCAGGGAGCTGGATGAGGACTTTGGTTCTCTACTTACATCAGAGGTTCCAGAGACTTGGGCTTTATGAAGATGGCAATGGGATAGAGCTGGGCGACTTGTAACCGCTTAATAGCATTTCCTGACACATCCAGTATACAGTGTTTGCCCTGGTAGAAGGATAAGAAAAATACCAGGTTAAAAACAGCAAGAAAAAATGGCCAGTCCATTGAAATAAAATAAAGCATGTTTCAGAGAAAGATTTGAAACACTGGATTTCTAAAGACGAAAATCCCAAGTCTGTGAGGTAGGTATAACTGACTGCATTTTACAGGAGAGAGGGCTAAACAACATTGACCAATTGACCCACAATTCACCAGTAGGAAGACTGATGCCTAACTCTTGAGCATGGGCATAATGGCTAGTTGGAGCAGATATTTCATCATTTTACCCTGAATCAATGTTAAACCTGTAGGGAAGGTGGTCAAAGGAGCGTTGAGCAATTCTATACATTTGCTCAGTTCTTATATGTACTCTGCCATGATGTGCACATGCTGGAAGGCAAATGCAGAAGCATTAGCTTCAGTTTTCCATGGTTAAATGCTGACATTGCAGTGGGTATGTAACTTTGTTGGTTAGCAGAAAAAAAGCCTACTACTTTACAGCACACCTCATTTAACTTGGCTTCCTGAGCAGTGGATGCTCATTGCCAAGAGCTACTTCATAAAACATTTCTGGAAAAGTAGAATCATTTGCCACATCACATTTGACCTCCTGGAGAGAAATGGCCTTATTACTCTGAGGGTAGGAGATCTTTACACAAGAAAAAAAGGCATTTTTATGTAGATAAAAGCAATCCTAAGTTAATAACACAGGGAGAGTTCATGTTGTCTCTACTCTTGCCCAGCGAACACTCAAATGCTTATGAGAAATACAACAAGATGCTTCATGCCCCATCACTTAAGAAATGCCAAGTTTGTTCTCTGTGAAGTGCATTGGATACACAAAAAGTGTAAGTGCTGGTATGTTGGATGTCTTCCGGGGAAAAGATATGAAATCATTTTTCAAAGGAGGCTACTGTATGGATTTCAGGCTGTTTATCGGAGTGGAATTTTAGAGGACTTGCCAGCACCTACACTGCAAGAGTTTGCTGAGAAGCTTTTTAACTTTTACTCCTGTAAGAGAAGTCACCTCCCCTTCTGGCTTTGGATATGCTGTTGCCAAGGTGTTTTGCTTTTGTTTCACACTATTGCTGCACGTCTGTGAATGCATAGATGGTTCTCTTTCTTTCTAACTTCCAGTTTTCTCTTACTCTACTCACCTTAAAATGCAACTATATATCTGTTACTTTGGGTTTCTATGGACTATGAGAGTTGTTTAATTCATCAGTATATCAAAAGGTGATTAACATCAAAAGAAGGGATCACATTGAGTCAAACAAAAACTGTTTTCCTCCTATGGATTATTCGGATGTCTTTATATGAGATAGGATCCATTTATGGAGCAAATCCTAAAGCCAGAGTAAAGAGATTTCCTACCTATTCTCCCATCAATATTTACCTCATTTCTATCCTTCTGAAACTGTCAAGAAGAGAATTTTACATCATGCTGCTTCTAAGTCAGAATTTCTGGCAGCAACAGGATGCATCATTTCCCATGAATTCCCCTTCCACCATGAGAATGTTAAGTTTTGAAAGGGAGAAAAACTCAACCAGGCAACTATGAGCATCAAAGCTCCTGTAAAACCTTCAGTCTTATTTCTCTGAGTCAGAGAGTGAACAAATCCCCATAATCCACAGGCTAGGAACTGTCTCTTCTCTTCTCTTCATCGACATCCAGTCAGAATACAGAAAACAGATACTATACTGTTTTAAGGTAATTCTCTCCATGTATATTAATTTGCAATTAGGGAAAAAAAGCAATGAGCAAAAAAGGTTGCTGTCAGAAACCTTCTTTAGGGAGTTGTAAGAGGATTGGCAAACGTACCCTTTCCGCTACAAATCTCACAGACTGCACACTC
The DNA here is from genome assembly GCA_004025045.1 of Sigmodon hispidus. NCBI lineage: Eukaryota > Metazoa > Chordata > Mammalia > Rodentia > Cricetidae > Sigmodon > Sigmodon hispidus. Next base: position 50,714 of record PVIH01004554.1, read on the forward strand.
GTTCCGTATAAATTGTCATTGTACTGGCCAGCTTCTATAAATTTGTGCTCTTGGATGTCTTTCTCCATTTGTTCTCTAGAAATGACAAAGTGATAGTCTCTGCCGTCGACTTCATAGTCACGCTTTGGCCTCGTAGTATCTTTATAAAAGAAGAAAGTGAAAGTAAGATGCATTTATAATTATAAACTTCTTTTCTGTCTGACATTTTCTCCACTATTCCTTCAATACAGATACATGGATATGTGTCATAAATAATATAATGGGCCATGACATTGTAATTAGTGCCTGCCTTACCTTCCCACATAAGCAATGATAAAATAGGACAAAATACAAGAAATAACTTGGTTCAGGCATCAGACAATAGACAAGACACAGCTATAATTATAACATATGAGAAACATGTGAGGGAAAAATCTTGATTTATCTTTCCTATTTGCCTTGATGTTGGTTCTAAATAGACAGTGTTAGATGTTACTGCAGTTCATGTAAAATTGGGCATTTGAGGTGGTAGAAAAAGCTACATATCAAGCCACACTTAGAAGCCTCCTCTAAGCTGGTGTGGGGCTTGCCTTCAGAAGTCTAAGAGCAAGTTAGACATACAAGCTGATCTGTCAGTACATTATTGCTTTATAAAAACAAAATATCCTATAAAAGAAGATAACAAAATCCAAACTCTCAACAATATGACACCACACCTGAGTGTGAGTCTGCACACATGTATTTCTAGTACCCAGGAATCAGCAGCAGAAAGGTCATACGTTCCAGGCCAGTAGGGACTACATAGTGAGATCAGCAGTGGGATTGTGTTCTATTCTATCCTAAATAACTGTCCGCCTACAGGTTTAATAAAAACACTGATTGGCCAAAGGCAGATACAAAGTGTGGGCGGGGCTACCAGAGTAAGAAAACTCTGGAAACATCTCAGAGCAGAGCAGAGATGTGATGGAGACACAATGATGAGACAGTAGCAGATGCAGGGGAAAGAAGCTGAAATGCTGCTCTGAGAAAAGCCGCATGGCTGAACAAGGTAAGAAAGATGGGTTAGTTTACAGGTAAAGAGTTAGCAAGCTATATGCCTGAGCCCTAGGCCAGTCAGCATAAAATTAATATAAGTGTCTGTATCTGTGGGACTGCCAGACTGCAGGTTAAACCTCTGGTCTAGACCCGAAAGTCCAGGCCAGAAACCTAATGCAAAAGAGATCCTATCCCCAAATAACCACTGCCTCAAAATGTATCCTACACACTACAAAATGGGCTATAATAAAGATGTAAATCAAATGTGAGAAAATGTGCCATAATAATTAGGAAGAAAAATGAGCATATAATTATGAATATGTTCAGTACTTAAAATTATAGATAGTAAGAGAATCATAGTTCAGGTGGGGTTAAAAGTCAGCAGCTCTAACAACTTTACGTTTTGTTTTGTTGAGATGACAAGAGGAAAACAATCTAAAAAGTTAACCTACATCCAATCTTGAAATCAGGCTGTTTTTTATCTTAAAATTGATCAAAAGTTAAAATAAATTTATCCTCAAATATATTGATTATAGTAACTTATAACACAAAATTACATTTTAGTATAACCCATAATATCATAAAGGAGGGGAAGTCAAAAATGCCTATACATTTTTTGGTGAATATCTTAAATTGATATATAACAACTTAGACTTAAAGATTTAAGTACATGGAAAAATGTATTGGAAGGAAGAATGATTTTGTTTCTGACTATAATGTGGAATTTTATATATGTCTTAATTCCTTGGCTAACTAACTTTTTTTCTCCAAGTCCTATTCAATCAGTATGTACTTATTCCTGTAGAACACTACTAGTGATAAAGATCAGAAAAACAAGACAGGGAAAAGGAGTATGTGTGTGCGACAGAAGGGCAAGCAGTAACAGTACTGTAGGTTCTGATTCCCTTCTCTTAAATGGCCTACACTGTGAACAAGCTGGGCTTTCCTTTGCCCCTTTCCACGTGAAAATGTTCTTAGGATCCCTTCTTCCTCTTTCCAGAGTCCCTGCTGGGAACCTTTTCCTGAGGTCAGCAACCTTCCTGTTCTGTGTGCTGCATACATGTAATTCCTTCTTTTCTGTATGACCCTAAGTGAATTTAAAGTACTGAAATGTTTGAGGTATATGAAATTATAAACTTAAAACAACAACAAAATACCCATAGATAAAAGCTATTTGTTGGGATCAACCACAGCCTCTGTCTAATTGTGCAGATTTCCTAATGGCAGTTCTTGGGCAAGAGGGAGAGTGGAGAGGTGAGGTGGTAGGGGTTTTGAGAAAGGTAAGACAGACTTAATATTATGGACTATGTTCAGATGAACTTGGAAATCTAATTGTCCATGATCTCAAAGTGTGAAATCTATAGTGGCCTACAGGATGAAACTCTCTCTCTTTTTTTCTCTCCACCCCCCTCCCCACCCCATAACCAAAACTATCAAAACACAAAGACTGAGGACTGATGCACTGGATTAAGTCATCCAGAGATTATTTCATTGTGAGCTTTTGCTTCTTACTGTCCTGGTCTATGGATAAAGATGTTGCAGTGGTATTTTGATTAATAGAAGAATCTACTGAGGCTTATAAGAAGCATGTTGTCCTAAGTGGTTGGGGAAGTTTCAGAAAGTCTTGCTATCTTCTGGGGATGAAGGTCAGTCCTTATCAATAGAAAACGTTATGTGGCAGCCCAGATCACAAGTGTTAGGCAGATACACTAAATTAGGTGCTCAGATAATCAGTGCCTTATGAATCACAGTAGATACTCTTCTTTGAGGGTCAGGATTACACTTGATCCTGACCAAGGATCCAAGCTTCGGTCCACAGAAAAGAAAAGTGATACTTACGAGGCACACAGGAGCCAAATTTATCAGGAAATTCAGATATCAAGTCGTCATTGATCCGATCCTTCATGGGGCCCAGGATAATCACTGGCCGGGTATAGTTTACTGCATAAAGGAGAAGAAGCTGCCATTGAGGGAGACTTCAAACCCTGCAGTACAGATGCAGTCTTGGACCTCTAGAGGTGGTTCTTCAGGGAAAACACCCAGCATCTAAGAAGTGCTAAGGACTTCACTTGAGATAAATTATCCATTAAAACCCTGAATGCAGAAATGGATGTTCAGCCCTCAGGATGTTGCCTCTGCTCCTTTTTGGAATTTACTCCAGAGGATAGAGCAGCTGTAGCAGCTACCAGTGAAACGGAGGCAGGCTTCTCAGGCTTTATCTATCCATGTCAAAACAGCTAGATTTCGGTAGCCTTAGAGGATAAAACAAAACGAAACAAAAAAACCCATCCAGCTTTTCGGCCATTAGTTAAAGTCATTGTTATTAGCAGTGACACCTCATGCATCTATCCTTTTTTTTTTTCCTCGACTCAAGATACTATCTCTAGTCTGATGGGGGTTTCCTGATTTGTAAATGTTTTAGAATGTATTTTAGTTTATTTGGTGCAACTACCTATCTGATACTTCAAATTTCTCTGCAACATCACTGTCAGGCACATCGGTCTCTGTATAAATGTCTGCAGAAACTCCTGGAGCAGTCTGTCTGCAGGTGCCCTGCCCCTGAGGTCTGCTAGGAAGTCCTTTTCCAAAGGGGGCTGGCATCAGCTTCCCTGGAGCTGCTCTCCATCAGCCCTCTGGCTCAGGTCCATAAGTGATCTAGACATGCTCCTTCTTATTGAGGCCAGGCCTATAAAGGACTGTTCTGTCCTCCAGGGAGCCATTACTGAGGAGTTTGGTGTTATCTGCCATAGCAGGAACTTGGGGTATACCAGGAAACTTACTTTCCTGCCTTGTGACCGGTTCATAAGAAAGAATGAGATCTTCTTGTCCTCCTGAGAAGAAAAGAGAAGAAAATTACAGTTAATAAACAGCCAGCCACACCTGATAGCTACAGTTCCTGCTCCAAAACACAGGAAACATACAGTTGAGGGTTAATTTTCCTTGCACTCTCTCCTTGAACCATTCAACAATTCCTTCATCCTCATAAAGTGCTAGTGTCTGGTTATTGCTGTCATAACTGGAATAATAATAGGCTGCCAGCTCTCTGCAGTGGAGCAACGATCTGGGAGAGTGCTTTCTCTCACTTCCACAAATGTGGTGCCACACCTCCACACCAAGCATTACAAACAAAGCCATTTAAAAAAGGGGTCCATTCAATATTTTCACACTACCTCATCAGAATTTCTAACACTTTTAATTCATCTCCTATTTTATTTTCCTAAGTATGTGGCCCAGAATCAAGTGACTAATTCATTCAAGACATAGAAACTTGGTCAGAGTATTATTACAGGGTACTAGAGGGTCTAGTCTAATAATGCGTCATCAGGAACCTGTTGTTGGTCAATTAGGTTCAAAGTGAGGATGCTGGGGTTGTGGCTGTTGGGCAGAGCACATGTTAACATGCAGAAGGCCCTGCCTTCAAGCTCTAGTTCCTATTCCAAATTGAGAGGTGTATCTGAGGCTGTTGGTTAAGATTGCTGCTAGCTCAGGCCTGGAAGCTTCAGCATGAGAATGAAGGGAACATTGTTGTAACAATGCCAACATCACCAGCACCATTTGTTTTATGCTGACTCAAGGACACCTCTGGAGTGGTTGGGGATAGGGGCTTGAGTCCACAGACTACTGTAGAAAGTTCAGCTTTGGCAATCAGTTTAAATGAAACTTATACATTGGATCAACGAGGAGGTCATAGGGTTGTCTCAATTCAGCTGTAAATCTCAAAAGGTCCTCTGTCTATATTTGTATTAGGTTTAGTGTTGATTCACCTTTGATGTGAGAATAGGCTACAGATGTTGAGAACAGATCAGTGTATGCTAGAGGGGGCATTTGAGGAGGAATGGAATGGGGTTTTTCCAAGATCAAAAGACCATGAACCTCATTGCTTTATACTATATGCTATGCTATGCTATGCTATGCTATGCTATGCTATGCTATGCTATGCTATGCTATGCTATGCTATGCTATACTATACTATACTGTAGAGTCTATGGGTTGGTTGTCCATCCCAAACTTATTTAGTATGCAATCCCAGTTTCTCTTTCGTAGCTCCAGTCAGAGGAAAGTGAGCTGTTTACATAAAAAGTGGTAACTACACAGATGGCTTTAATAACTGCATTAGATTCAGACAGTTCTTTTGTTTTTAATTGTAATATATGGAGGCTCTATGGAGCCTTGGTAGTGGTATAGAACAAACCTGGCTTTCTTACATTTTCAAGTAAGAAATGGTTGCCAACTGAGGTCATGGTTTCCCATCTGCCCCATAGAGGACTTGCTGTTGGTATTGGCACTATGAGGCTACACTATATCCTGAAGGCACAATGAAACTTGGCATTTCTCGTAAATGGCACCTGTCCACAGCTGCCCCAGAAGTGCTGAGGAGGCATGCTTATGTGTGAGAAGGGGACTGACTGGTGTGGGATGATTCAGAATTTACGTATTTAGGGAAAGAATGATTCTCTGTGATTAAATTAAACTACACAAAACCAGAGTTTAGATTTTAAAAAAGTGGCTGCTGCTAAACCCCAGTCATCTGGACATTCAAAGGGATCATTGCGATTCAGAAGCTGGGTGGCAGTTTGCAGAGAAAGTTTGAGAGACAGTAGCATGGCTCACTGATGTTAGCAATGCTAGATCATGACTGCACAGGGAAAGCTTCCTGTCAGTGAGATGAGCTTCAGGTGTCGGAGTCTGACCTCCACACGGGCCTTTCCATGGAGACAGATGCAAAGCTCTACCCACCACTATGACTCCAGTGTTGTAAGATGTTCTAGACCTCACAGGTGTTTTTGTTGTGAAAAACAAAATGAGTAGTGAGCCCGAAAAAAGGTTCTCCTCGTGAGTCTGTGAATAGGATGGTTTCACTTTGGGAAACAGTGTCCTTCAAATACATATAATACGCCATGCTTCAGTTTGAATCTCTTTCCAGGCATCTCGCAGATCATCCCAATGGGATCTTCTGAACGCAAATCTTAAATAAGATTGTAGTTCTGAAAACCAGCAGAAGCCCAGTTTTGGTGAGAGAATTGTCTGCCCACTGCCTTTTGCTATGTTTCTTCCAGAAAGAACTGGTTTTCATTCAGAGCAGTAGTGTAGCATCCTTTATGCATCCCAGTCCTTCCTGACTCTGTATAAGCAGGTACTGTGTATGCATAGAATGTTGGAGAAGCTGTGAAAATTGACATTATGACAGCTATGAATTCAATGTCTTATGCCAATTTTCATGCTCAAGTTAAAAAAAAAATGGCTGAATGGAAAAGAAACAGTAGAAAGGGAAAATCTTATAGCATTGAAGAGAAAAAACTCCATGTCTTTATGTCATTCTGCAGGACACAAAGGACTTTCCTTTCCTATCCACTAGCTTCTTCTTTTTTTATAGAATTTCTTAGGTAGTTCATACTTTTGTGACCCACTTTATAGATGGAAGCTGAGGTCCAGAGAATTTGATGAGGCTTGTTTGCTCAGCTAGTGAGTGGCAGAGCCAGGATTTAAACCCACATTTGCTTCTCTCATAATCTCAGGAGAACAAGAGATGTAGACTTCTCTGTAGCGTTCACGAGAGCTTGCAGTGAACAAAGGGTCAGAAAAGAGGGCGGATGGCCAATAGGACAGAAGAGGTCCCTCTGTAAACACCAACATTGACACTTTCTCTTGCTCTCTGTTGATGCAGCATCTCCATAGTGATCCTTAGTAGTTATTTTTTTCCTCTTTCTTCTCTTACAAGAGTTTGGCACTTAGAATAACAGCTGGCAAAAGGTACAAACTATTCTTGGTCTTGTTTTGGCAACTTTGTGGCTGACAGTGGGCAAGCAGCACAGGCTGTGGGCTTTGCAGCTGCCAGGCATTTGGCGGAGCTGTTTTCTAACAGACTCTGCACAACACTGGGTGTGTGAATCAGGAGCCAGTCACAGTGAGACATGGTTAGAGCTAGATCCCGGGGTGCCTTCAAGAAAGAGAAGACACAAGAGGAGGAGTGGTGTGGAGGCCTGTGCTAGTCACATTGTATCTAATGGTCTAAGTGTAGCTCTTAGAGCTAATCTCTGATGGCTATTAAGAATCAATCTGCTTTCCAGAGTCAGACAGTGTTGGCACCAGGACAGGTTAGACCATGTGTGCCATAGATGGTGGGCATGGAGCCCATGGTGGTGCTTCTCTGGTATGCACTGTCAGTGGGAATTATGAGCAGTCATTGCCTGAAGTACTGATGAGCTGCAGTGTGGCCATGAAAGTTGTTTATGTATATCTATCTCTTAAGTTGGTTCCTCCTTTTACTAGTCTGAATGTTTTGCCTCATATATGTCTGTGCATCTTTGCATGCTTGGTGCCTGTTCAGAAAAGGGTGTTCAATCTTCTAGGAACTGAAATTATGAGCAGTTGTAAAAGTCAGGTCTTCTGGAAGAACAGCCAGTGTTCTTTACGTAAATGCTGAGTCGTCTCTCCAGCTCCTCCAAACAATTCTTTAAGCAGCTATTTCCAATTTGTTACATCTTGATTTAAATCTATTTGTTAGCTCAGTGTCTCCCCAGGATAGTCAGAAGATTAAATTACTTAACCACCCAAAAGCCCTTAGAATCAGGCTTAGTAAATAGTTACCACTATGAGCAGTGTTAGCTTTTTTAACTTTCCTGAGACATCCCCAATCTCAAGACATAGTTCTACTGTGTAGCTCTGGCTGTCCTGCATTGTGGACCTTGTAGATGTAGACCAGGTTGGCTTTTAATTCATTTACAAAGATCCACCTGTTTCTGCCTCCTGAATACTGAATTAACCAATCTGACCAGTGGTACAGAATGGCTTCAAAGTACTGGACTGAATGGCAAGAAGCCGGGGGGGTGGGGGGGGGTGGGGGGGGTGGAGGGGTGGGTGGGTGAAGAGTGCATGAGATCCAGAATCTCAGAGTCTCAGTGCAACTTCAGAGGTACCGCTTGGTGAGGTTACACAGCCTTTTACAGCACTGACTGCTCACTATGCAGTGTAGGCCATGAGAATAAGACCTACTTAATAATTGCAGCCATGGGCAATACTTGTGAAAATGGAGTGGGATAGGAGGTATAGGAGCCTTGATCACCAACTCTTTTAGGAGAGTCTTGGATCTCCTCATCTCAGAGATTGCACTCATTTCTTCAAGATCCTCATTTGGAAAATCATAACTTAACTGATAAATACTGATGGGCAAGAAAGATAATTATCAACTCCCATGCAATCATTGTGTGTAAAGAGCTTGCTGGAGCCTTGAGAAAGCAGGTCATCAGCTGTGGAGGTTTGCCTGGTCCCGATAATACCTGCTTGGTATTTATTGCTTCTCAATCCAAAGGCAATTGGAAGAGGTTTGCAGAAGGGCCTGAACCATGAGCCTTAACTTTACTACTTTGTTGGCAGAGAGAAATATAGAAGTATCCAATAGTTAAAGTTTTGAAGTGGTATTTTGTGTAATTAGGCAATATGCATGTTCATTAATTACATTTTAGCTACTTTTCCATATAGTTGGACTTGAAAAGAAATTATTCTGTAATGCATGATTTGATGTGGCAGATATCTGAATTATGTTTTAGAAGCTGTGTAGGCATGCATGTGTAAGGCTGTGTGTCTCCAGAATGTGGTGTGAATGGTGCTTTGTACGTTGAATGGTACGGTGTCCTTGGATTATTTTGTATCACCCACTTTTTTTCCAAGCCACCCTGGCTCCAAATTGAACAGGCAATGTTTTCATAGTGGCAAAATAATTTTTTTGTATTTGTTTGTACTACTATCCATGAGACATAAAATTAGTCCCAATTATAGCAAAAGCCAGAAATTCACTAGAAAAAAAATACAGCCTATTTTGATCAGAGTTGCCTTTTTATTTATTTATTTATTTTGAGTTGCCTCTTTCTTAAACACATGTCTGGGCCATGCCTTTGCCTTTTTGCCCTTCACTGCATTTCCTTTCTTCCTTTTGACATGTGCTCTGCTTTTCAAAACTCAGCACACAGGTCGCTTCCTGTCTGGAAGTTGTGTGGATGCACCTGCTGTCCTGGAGTCAGACTTCTATTCTGGTCCCTATAGTTTCTGTGCATTTATTAAGTGCGCTCTCTCTCTCCCAGGACATGTGCAGTGAGATCCAGGCTTGATCCATTTTCATACTGGGTTTTATAGTACCTAGAAATGGGACCTTGCATGTGATGCTGTCAAATGAATGTACCTTTTAGCTTTGGGGAAAATCTTGCATGCTTGGCCCTCTATAACCTGAGGCCCCAAATGTAATGCCTAGAGTCAACATCTGCCTTTCTAACATCATGACTCTGGCTCCAACTTTTTCTCTTCTCATAGGTAATTTATGGCATATACAGGTGCTTCCTTCATTCCCTCAATAAGCATTTGTGTGCGGCTACTACTTGACAGGGAAAGAAATGATTGGTGTCATCATGGCACATCATCCCAACAGCTCAAAGCTGTGGCCTAAATTCCATGACTTAGTGGTTCTGAGAAAAATAGTCCAAAATGAAATTTCCAAAGAAGGTACCCCACAAAGAAGATTGGAGACCAAAGCATACATTTTCCTTTTCTATGGTTCTGTCTATTGAAGGGAAGCAAAGCTCTTCAAAATTGAAAACTAAAGAAACTGGTGTCAGTGGTCTTCATGAAACCAAACAAGTATGTCATATTTCTCCTCATGAAAGATTGAGTGTGGCTCATGGAATTAGAAAGGTAAGCTTTTGCCCCTCTTTCTTGGCTAATTCTGAACTGAAAACCACATGAGAAATGAGAGAGGCACTTTTTTCTCTCCGACTGTGGGGTTAGTCATAAGAGTAGGCAGAGGCAAAAGAACTCTGAATCCTTTCATCAGTGAGACTTGGTGGAATCTCTCTCTCTCCATCTCTCTTTCTATTGGTCACCAGCCTGTTTCTTCGAAACCCTACTCCACTCCACGTTATACTACTTACTAATCAGCACTTTGCCTCAAAAGGCATGCCTTTTATAAAGCACCATACTATAACGGGGTAAGACAGGGATCCCCAATTAGTACTCAAACAAAAGACAATACCAATATCTGCATTGGAACTTATTTCTATGGGTCATGTATTGGGCCTGAAGTTTTCTGACACCCTTGACAATTGCTTTTTGGGTAACACATTTTATGAAGGAGTGCAAATCAATAATAAAGACATCATAAGCACCCAGTAATAATAGGTACCTAGATTACGCATGAAAGATCAGCAAGTAGGCAGCAAGAAATCATGAGCCCTGATTGGAAGGATGTGCTTATTGTCTTGTGGATATTTCCACAAACTAAGCAAATGGCTTGAGGTGACCAAAGAAAGACAGAACATTAAGTAGTTACCTACCTTTTCAGTTATGTTTTGTGACCTAAAACGTTTTGAAAATTCTTTCAGCATTAGATGAAGTGGTTTTTTTTTTTTTTATCAATTTCCCAACCATCCCCCAAATAAGATTAGACACATAGATATGCTATGTGTCTTAATCAAGGAGAAAGACAAAAGACATCTGATTTAAAAGGAACACTGTAAGTTAGAAATACTTCTCCTCTAGGAGCAGAAGTAAAAAGGCAAAATGAGAAGGAGAATAGAATCATGACCTTCTCCCTTCTTACAGGGACCTTAAATTGATTTGGGGAATAGAATGTCAAAATCCTCCATCACAGGATCGCAACCAACTGAAGTTTGAATTGGTATTAGAAAATCTGTGCCTGCTTGCACAAATCACGTTAGGGTCTACTGATGACCCCCATATCCTTTGTATCTTTCCACATCAAATGCTGATTTCATTTCAAGCCATTTGCTTTGGAGAAGGATGACAAAAAAGGCAGCAGTTGAAAAGAATCTGAAATGACTATCGCAGGCAATGGGGCAACTGCAAAGAAAAGAACCACAAGCCCAAGCAGTAACTTACGGCAGCTACTTTCGCTATCGCTGGCATTAGAAGAGACGTGTTCTGCAAGGGACAGCACAGCAAATTAAAGAAGGACCAAGCGTCAGAGAGCAGCCAGACTGGAAGGACATAGTCATGCAAAGCTACTGGAAATGTGAGCAAAGGGCGCGTGAAAGGCTGCAGAAGATCCGCACTGGGAGAATCCACATAAGACAAAGATGAAAACTTTATTGCCAGTTTGCACAATACTGCTGCTGCTTTCTTTCAGCAAATAAGAACAATACTTTTAACTGTCAAACAGCAAACAAGGGCAAACCAGGTAACATTCTTTCTATAAATCACATATCCGTAGAGTTCTGATTTTCCAGAGGTAATGAAGGACACTGTGTATCCACTGTTGTGTAGGTGATTTTCTGGATCTAATTTGCCCTTAGTTATTTTGACTCCACCTGATCCCTGGAGTCCCTTAGATCTTCCATTTAAATACTTTGCAAGCACCCTCAGCTGTAAAGGGGATTTTTGAAACTCTTTCCTGCTTCAGTGAGTAGAAAATAAGGGAGGAAGCAATGAGTCACTGAGAAATGCTTCATGACTTAATTTTTTACTCTATGATTCTTGCCTGAATAGCTATTAAATTCCAGGAGAACAGAGCAAGCAGAAGATGAATGACCCGATACTCGGTGCAGGCTCTGGCATAAATTATGTTTAATTCATCCTGGAGGTCTCTGCTAACAGCAGAGAAACTTGCATTGTTCAACTGATGAGTTGATAATAAATAACTTATCAACTTCTTCATTTGTCACTGCACTAAAACGATATACATGTAACTACTTGGCTTTCAACTCTTTGACAATATTTAAGAAAGAGCAAAATAAGATACGTTGTTTTCTAACAGCAAAAAAGTGCTTTAAAATACTTTGACATATACTTTTGTTTCCACCTGCTGAAGGGATTGATTCTATAGCATGAAACTAATAAAAATAAAAGCAAATGCTGGTTTTCCACCATTCCTCTCTTGTGACTTTATGGCCAAAGCTGTGCTGTTAATCTGGGCACACATTTGACTAGTTCAAGGATTCATGGGGGAGCAATGGATGAACCCATGAAAGTCTGCTTTTTATCATTGAATGATGCATACCCCATCATACTGCAGGGCATCTTCATGGATCTTCTTATCTTACCTACTTTGAAACAGTAATGTGGGGAGAACCTTATTTTTTTTTCCCCCTAATTAAGTCTGTTCAGTTTTTGAAGAGTAAGCAAACGTCTGGACAATATGGATTCAACAGAGTATTACATACTTTTTAATGATGCTTACTATTAGTGATATATGCTAAAATAACCCCTTTCCCTTTCAAAAATTGAAAGTGTATACATCCTCCAGATGGTGCTTGATACCATTCAGATGATGCTAAAAATCTGTGGTTAAATTTTATACCACACTCTATATAATCTATTAAACATAAAGTTTTCATCTTTAAGGAGAGCAGCAGTTGACCAGATTTTATTTTCTCCAGCCACGTGTCTAAAACAGGCCACTGAGAGTCAGAACTAAAATCCCAAAAGGCAGGCATCAGCATATGCACAGGCTTATGTGAACAGCCCTTGAATGTGAAGTCCAACTCAATGGTATTTTGCTTTACAAAATAAAATGAACAACTATAAATATCTTCTCTAGCTATTACATTAAAATACACAAAACAAAATTGAATATGTGATACATTTTGTAAAGATACAACATTCTATTCTGTTTCATTGGTATTTCTAGAGTGGAATTAGGATTAAAGGAAGCAAAACTATAGCATAGGATTTGAGGCATAGATACTTGTTTTTAATTGTTAAGTGCAACAAGACATAGACTAAAGACATGAATAAGTAGGAAATGTGAAGGTCTAATATATCTTATTTTTCATTCTGTACTATGAGATGAAGTCCTAACAACATAATGCAAGTAGCAACTCAGATAGGCAAAGGGATTAGTATTTATCTAAAACTATCATACAAACGGTTCAAGCAGGACCACTGCAAGTCAGAGAAAAAAAATCAAAGTTATTAATAAAGAATTAAGGCTCAGATAGCCTCATATTTACTTTTTGAGAATACATGTTGTTTTTGATTACAGAATAGCTCCTTTGTTAACAGTAAATAGTTCAATTACAGAATTGGGCAAGGCCATTATATTTTTCCACGTTGAAAAGGCAGAAGAGAGAACATAAAGAATATTTCTACTTTGCCATTCTAGAACACTCGCCCACCCTTTCTTTGCAACATGGTCTTTGCTCTCTGAGAGAAAGTTGGTGTCTGAGCAAATGATGCCCTGATGGGCATTCAGACCATGTTGGCTATTGTCACATGGCCAGAAAGGGGGAGGTGTTGCCCGCAGCGGAGTCAGACTGGCCGACACAATCTGCTTTGAAATGCTGACATGCAGAACAGAATTACCCAACATGATTTTGTAGGAGCATTCACAGCTAGGTAACAAATCAAACTCGTATTGTGTGCATGCTAGGAATGAAAGGCCCTCAAGAAAAGGAACAAAAGCCAAACTTAAAAGGAAAGGAGAAGTTAATAGTGACCATTCCTGGAAACTTACTCAGAGTCTTTGTTCCATAACCGTCGTCACCTAATCCGGGGATGTCCTGCATGGAAGTCCCCAGAGAGAGCAATGAGAGAGGAAGAACAGCCACGGAAGAGGAAGGTAGAAGTCAGTGGGGTTGAAATGAATACTACCATGACAGACCGTGTTGCCCAAGCAATCTGGATCCTGCGCTCTTTCCTTTGGAAATAACGTTCATCGCAAACTCCCTGAGCCAAGTTATAAAAGGAAAATTTTGATTTGTAATACTCAAAAGATGGAAGCCAGAGACTATGGGGGGGAAAATTTAGTGAATGTAATTTTTTTTCACTGTCAAAGAATGTCCCCACTCCAAATTTCATAACAAATTCTGTATTTGCCACTCCAAGCTCCCTTCTCAGCACATTTGTAATGGCTTCCTGGAGAGTAAGAGCAAACCAGTGCACCAATACTCAACGAAAGTCACGGAATTACTTCCGAGACAAAATACATACGTGGCAATGTAATCCAATATGTCTGAGCAGAACGGAAATTTTTCTCAAGCCGTAGGGCAATGCATAATCAAACCAGACCTGGTCCTGGTTACAGAGAAATGCTGGTTGGAATTGAAGCCCCAGCTTTGTCAAGGCCTTTTCCAGTGCTTTCTGTAAAACACAGCCCCAGGAAGGGAAGGATCCAGACTGCAGTGGAATACTGGTCACAGTAGTAAAACCTGCCCTGCCTGCCTGCCTGCCTGCCGTGTTGTTTCCCTAGGTGTGTGGCATGGGACAGCCTGTTGTGAGTGGTGCCCGTGAAGATTTTTTTTTTTCCTTGTGTTGCATGTGACATTAACTTCAGAATCTACTTACGTTCAGGATCACTGGTTTCCTGCTCACTCTGCTCCTTGTTCTTGTAGAATGGGAACTTTCGTGAAAAGATGAAGCTCTTTTTACGCCTGTCACTGAATGACTGTGAAGGAGAAAAGGCATGGGGCAAAAACAGGGGACGTCTAATTGTTGTCACACTCATGCTGACAGAACAACTAGTTTGTAAAAGTACAAGGAGCTGGAGTGATGCAAGGGGGCACTGGGCAGAGGTGCTGCGGGGTTCCAAGGGCAGGCCTGGTTTGTAAGGAGTGCCAGCTCTGGATAAGGATGCCTTGGGAAAACGGCCTGACGGTAAGAACATTCCTTGCAGGTGAATGGTGATAAAGGGGTGTCTTAAGGTGGAGGATCCAGACTGGCCTGGTTTCACAGCTTGTCCATCACCTTTGACAAGTAATTGGACCTTTCTGAACTTCAGAAATTCATCTACACATCAACATACTTCCTACGTGTTAAGACCACACAAGGCAATAGCCACACAAAAGGCTATATAATTCTCATTTTTATCACTGTCAGGCATAAAATGACTATTAAAAAAAGGAGATTTTTTTCCCCCTCATTAGCTGTCATAAAATTGAATTTATATTGTTTTAGCTTGGATTTAATTAAAACTGCACAAGGAAGCAAGTGGATTTATAAGACATGATAATTATAGTGTAACATTTTAATTCAAAAGTAAATTTAGCCTCCCATTCCCTATTATGGACTAAGTGGAGAAGCACAGAGAGGTTGAGTCCAATGCCAGCATATCACAGATTTCTGGATGACACATAGCATGGACTTACCCAGAAGCTGCTAATGTTTTATGTACTTGGTAATCACCCAAGCATGGGAGAAATGACAGTTACCCAACTATAATTTGATAAAGGGGGAAAATTAGGATGTACACCTTTTTTTAAAAAATTTAGATTGTTTTTCTTTTTTTTTCCCCTTCTTTATTTTGTATTTATCAAAAAAAAAAAAGAAAAAAAAAGTAAAAAGAGTTTAAAATGTGGAAGAGTTAACAATAGCTATACAGAGGATAAGAATCATAAGCATGGCTTATCAAGGGTGGAAATACAAATAAGATTGCTACACCTATATTTTCTTTGTGTTCATCTTTCCCTCTGAATTTTTTTTTCCATCCCTGTGTATCCTTATTCAAGGTCTCTTCCCCCTCCCAATGTATACCTTTAAAGCACAAGACATCTATTAGTTTAAACAGGGCTGGATTAAAAAATATATATTATAGCTATTAAAATGCAATCATTCCAGTGATTAGCACAGGCTTGTTCAGTATATTTTAAAAGAAAATTCAATGTATCACATACTGGCTGTTGTTACATAAATGCTGTGTGGGTTGTTCTTTGTGATATAGGACCATTAGAATCTTACTAATTACAAATTCTATGATGTTTTTAAAATGTCTTCCCAGCCTGTTTACCATCCATACTTGACTGATTTCAAACTTTTAGCCACCACTTAACACTGGAAAAACACCTCCAGGGAACAGGGTTCCTTACTTACACAGGTTTTAAATTGAATTGCCAGTGTTAAGTTGAAAAGAGGTATTCTAACCCAAGGCATACATTGGAAGAAGTGTATAGCCAGAGGCAACAACTTGGAGGAAAGGGGTACTTGCTGGAAGAGAGGTGGGCATTTTGTCCCATTCATGGTACTTAGTCATGTACCTATATTAATTAATTAGTAGTGATCATGTACACTCAGGAAACACTGAGGTACTGAAGTATTTTTCACCAAAGTCAGAGGAGCTAAATTTTATTCTAGATCAGGAAAAGTTTTATAACTCATATTAAAGTACTACTTCCTCGGAACCTAGGTCTGCAGACAGCACCTGTATTTAATAGAGTTTTATCATAACTTGTAATTGAGAATTGGTAGCCAAAAACAAGGCTGGAAAGTGCCCCCATATTTTTCTTAAAGGAGTATTTCATATTTTTGCATCACTCCAGTGTCATGCCACTTTTACATTTTAAGCATATTTAAAATCCAGTAACTGAAAGTAAAAGAAAAATATCATGTAAGAATTAATGGCATGTGATATGGGGAAGGGGTGTTAGACATTACTGTTTAACATCACAGATGACTTTTCATGCAAAACAATTATGAAATCTCATGCAAATACAAAATTATGCCAAGAGGAGAAAAGCCAGGATGTAAATACACAAACATACAGAGATGGATAATGCAGAGGCTTTTAGGAACTCAAGTGGTGTTACATGCAAACCACATCATTTAAATTGTCTCACTGATCAAAGGAAAATGAAAAGGTGTTGCATTTGACTAATTCTTTTTATGTTTCAAAGCAAGGAATGTAATGTGTTAACATTTCCCAAGTATGAAAATGTTGTGTATCATGAGTTCTCTGATCAGACATAATAATATTGAACAACACATTTTTTAAAGGGACAGAAAATACATGATACTCTAGAAGTAAAATTATATAACAATATTATGAACAAATGAACTGAGATTCCTTCTTGCATAATATGAAAGGCACTAGACCCCTTCATGGTCACACTTTCTTTTATGTATGAACACAAAAATCAAATCACCATTTCAGTTCACATAGATTTCAATGTTTTGCACATAGTATCTTATTGAATCAACATTAATGTTTACATTTTGACTTATAAAGGATTATATGTAGTTTATGAGACTAACATGTATAGTATTATAATATGTTTTATTACCACTGTAATTTTTTTCTTTTAATACAGAAGAGGAAATTCTACTACTTGAGTGCTGGATGAACAGAATAAATTAGTACTTTTGCAACACATGGCTCCAAAGTAAATGCTGATTTACAGATCCAGTGGGAGTGCTTGGTCAGTGCTGTTCTGTGTACATCACAGCATCATCAACCCCCATGTATTGCCTTCAAGAAGAACATTTCTTTGAATAGAGATTTTTGAAAACACCAATCAGATGTGGCATGTGCTAAGTTGACATTGGAAAGAACTCTAGTGTTTGACCAAGCAAATATTTGTATATATTGAGCACTGAATTACCATGCTTAGTTCTCAGGCATCACATTAGTGATCTATAGGCTAGCTTCTTGAAGCCTGCCTCATCACTATTCCTGTATGTATCCAGAGCTGCTCAAATGGCAAGCTATGAAGTCAGAAATTGAACTGGCTGCAAATGTTACTGATGTGTGAGTACGGATTTCTGAAAGTTATGCCCCTAGCTTATATTTAAAATTACAAGCAATTGATTATTTTAGGTCACACCACATATTCTGTCATTCCTGGACAGTAATTCCTCGTGATTGCTTAGGCCACAACATGTTATTGGATTCATCAGTATTTTTTTGATTATTTTACTACATCTTTTTTTCTTAGCATTCATGCAGTTGAGGGCTCAAAGCCACTCGTTTTTGTAATATTATGAAACCACATTTTCAATGAGACATATTAGACATATCAATCTAAAATTTGCATAGAAATGGCTAGTTAGTAGAGCAGTGAGTAAGTGGTTGTATACAGTGTAGGTAAGGAGGTATGGAGAATAGGAAGTGACAGTTGATGGGGTATGGACTTATTTTAGGGTAGACAGAGATGGATTATTATATCAATGAATCTACCAGGAAACACGAAATTGTGTATTTTAAGGTCATATAACTAATGTAAATTATATTTCAAGAATCCTCAAAAACCGCATACCATGGCTTGGAAGGAAACAATCATATCACGTTTCTCACTCAACATTGTATAAATGTTATGTCTTAATAAGATGCTCTCCAACTCTTGAAGTCTATCATACATAGGCATATAGGAATCTATATATGTTTATATTGATATGACGTTGTTCTATCTCAGTTAAGTGAATACCATTCATGTTGTGACAGACATTACAACATTCATATCAGGAGTCAGCATCTCATCAGTTTGACCCACAAGTCCCCTGATTGGTAGGTCAAATAATATGAAACTTCCTGGATTGACCAACCATGGAATGCTTTGTTAGTCAGATATAAGATATGTTCAGTTATTCATAAGAAAGCAAAAGCTTGAGTCCCCTTTGTTCCCACTTAAATCCCATATTCTTAAAGAAAAATGGCATATGTTTGCCATTTGTGTCTAAAAAACTCTAGAACTAGGGGTCTGTTTCTGTTTGTTTGTTTAATCTGCTAATTCCTCAGCATCAGTAGCTTCATAATGTCACCTTTGTAGATAATGGTGTTTTCTGGTAGAATTTAAACTTGTACATGGCTTAAATATGTCTTTTCTGTGGCTCTTAATTTTTAGATATGTATTTGTTTCGAGGGAGCAGTGGATCTAGGAGAGGGAAGGCAGGGGGTGGGGGGCCCTGAGAAAAATAGAGAGACGGGAAGCTGTGGTTAGGATATATTGTATGACAGAATAAATTAAAAAGAAGACTTGTTCTCTCATAGTTGTGTTCACTTGGAAAACCTGTTTCTGTATCACTATGTACTGTATAAATAGTTCATTTTCATGTAGAAATACATTTGTAAAACAAAATAAATTAGAGAATATGACTATGAAGAGTTAAATCAAAGATCAAATGTTGGATCTCAGATCTGTGCAGAAGTTCCCAAGCCTCCTGATGGAAGAACAGAGCATCACTAAGGGCCTTCATGAGTTCTACTAAAACAAAGCTCCACAGGAACCTGAATACAGTTGAACCGATAGATTCCAGAATCAGCTGACAAATACAATTTGATTTTCCATGTTTCTTTGATTTTTTTTTAAATAAAGATACATCAAACAAAATCTGGTGTTTGGAAAACTCCATAGGATAAATAACTTGGCTTCTTCAACATAAATATTCCATCATACACACACACAAAATACTTAAAGGGAAATCTGTAAATTAATAGACAAGTTAAACAAAAAAATTACCATACAGACAGACAATTTGCATTCAGGTTCAAACAAATAACAACGTAAAAAAAAACCAAAACCATTTATGACATTTGTGGTACAATACGAAGAATCCAGAAGAGGAGGAAGAAGGAGGAGGAGGAGGGACCATGGACAGACTGCTCAATGGTAAAAGCACTTGCCGCAAGATGATACAAACCTGACAACATGACTTTGACCTCCAGATTCCATACAAAGGTGGAACGAGAAAGCAGACTCCACAAAGTTGGAGTTTTATGTGTGACAATGGGATGTGGCCATTGAATTAGGGAATGGTTTAATACCCTGAATTACCTCATATTTTGAGAGGAACATAGCACTCACTGTATCTAAAGGCAGAACCATAAAGGAATATAGACATTTTCTTGGCAGGCTAATGTGATACAAGTATAACAACACTGAAAGCATTTGTATTTTCTTCAGAACTGACTGAACAAATTAGTAAATAAAGGCATGCTGGGAACAGGAATTGTCACAGTCAAGGAGAGCTGTGAAAGGAGAGGAAGACTCTTAAAAAAATTAATTTCTTCTCTAAAGAAGCCCTGGATGTGATGATAATCTTGTAGATAAAAAACATATCTAACATCTACCCTGAAAGTGGGAATTAATGTTGTTTGGCTGGAAATATTTGAACAAAACCTACATTAATTGTGATGTGTGAAAAGAATATCAAAGCCAAACCTACATAATATGAGCAATGGGCATAATGAATCTGAGAATAAATTTGTGATGCCATTCAGGTTATAAAAAGATTTAACTAAACAGAGTACATGAAAAGCTTTTCTTTATAGAAAAATTCATAGAGCTAGGAATCACTATTTTCTAACTACCACCATAAGAGAAAATTCATTCAAGAGTCATCAGTGTTTGCTAGTCTGTGAGAAGCCACGGTATTCATCTCTTCACATATTTGATTACAAGAAGTAGCTGTGGGGTGGAGCAATCTGGCAGCATCAATTCTCAGACAGGCAGCCTGACACACGTGTTTCCTGAGTGCAAGTACTGGAAATGCAGTATTCCTGTTTCAAAGGCAATGGTTCACACTGATGGGGAAGAAACAGGTGTTCCCTAGTTATAGTACATTCTCTTAAGATGTTAGTGTTAGGACAATGTACACGCTGAACACCTGTCCTGGAAGGGGGACAAATGAGACAAAATGTGTGCTCCTGGTCATGAAGGCAGACAATGCATAATTTCTACAACCACCTCTCAACATAGTTCAGGTGATTACAGATGGGTGTATAATTTTTTAATGTAAGGGATCTATAATTCTATACTTATAATTTTATAATACTTAATTTTTATAAGGTGGCTTTAAAAAGATAAACATAAGGAATTTAATATAGCTCCTAAAAATAGACATACTAGTTGACTGGTGTGTGTGTGCGCGTGCTTGTGCATGCAATTCTTCTTATAGTTTTTCTTTTCTTTCTTTTTCTTTTTGTTAGACTTAAAGCAAGAAGTAAAGCAGATAAGGAAAGGAAGAGTAAAAACTAGTTCCCTGAGAGGGCTGGTGCCCAGCCGAGGCAGCAAATAAGGTTCATTGTTCACAAAAATGTGGCAGCTGATAGTCTCTGACCTAAAGGACAAAGTTCCTAGCATTTTTTCCTTAAGAAAGAATCAAAATCACAGAAACCATCATTCTAAAATTGGCAGTGAAAAATAGCATCCTAAATGAGTCTTTTATCATTATCTACTTAAATTAGTTCTGGGCCTAGAATGGTCATGATAAGTAAAAATGTATTACTTAGGGTAGTAGTCTAGAGAGCAGGCCTAGGATAAGATAGCAAAGGGCTGGCTGAAGCTTATGCCAGGCTGCACACCTACTCTGGTGCACAGTAAATAGGAAGGATATTCTGTGGCTCAAGTCATCTACATCTGGAATCTCATATCGATTCTTCCCAAAGAAATGAAAAACTGTTTTCCATCATCCTATATTCTTCTCAAGCTACCTCATAGCAAATGCAGTGATTTTTTTTCTTTTGAACACACTCAAACCATATGTTAAATTTTATGATTTTCCCTATACTAGACACCAGTAAGCTATGTGGTGGGTCAATCTGACCCACTATGTGATTCTGTAAAATGGAGTTTTATTGGCATCCAATCATGTTCACTAACTCTATAGGGCCCAAAATAAATTCTAAAGTATTGATATCTGGTCTTTTTACAAACAACAAACAAAATCGAGTGATCTAAACTACTTAGAGTCATCAAGGAACTCTAAGAAGTCCCGCTCAGAATTGTTCTTAAGTCTCATTTTACCCTTTTACTTTTTAAATTTAAATCTACCTACTAGAAACAATTTATCTCATTTCTTTTCCCAGAACACTCGGTTCTTGGTACACACTTGCACTGCTGTCTTCCTAATGAACCACTTATCTTAGTCTCTTTTACTAGATCCTTCACGCCCCGTCATTCTCTGAAACTTGGAAGAGACGTAGGATCCATTCTTGGATTTTTCTCTTTCACCGCTCTTAGTCCCGCCACACTTTGTAAGCTATGTTAATGGCTGATGTATCCACATTTAATTCCAGCTACATTTCTTTAATAAACTTCAGATTCATAAACACTTGCCTGTCTACCATCTCTACTGTCTCATCAACAGCCCTCAAACCTCTTCATCAAATTCTTCCTGTTGTGGAATATTATATTAAGATGGGTTACATTGTTTATGTTGTAGAACATTTGTCTGAATGTGCAGAGGTGTGTCACATTCTTTATGTCGCACTTGTTTAATCCTGTGAAGCTGTGTTACTTTGCCCATCTAAAACACCTGATGGTCTAATAAAGAGCTGGATAGCCGATAGCAAGGCAGGAGAAGGGATAGGCGGGGCTGACAGGGAGAGGGAATAAATAGAAGGAAAAGTCTGGGGGAAAGAAAAGAAGAATAAAGAGCCCAAAAGAGTAAAGAATAAATACAAACCACATTTTGGTGCTCAACATGGGACTCTTGAATTTTCATAGGACCTGAGAAAATTTAAAAGGAGGAGGAGGACGAGGAGGAAGAGGAGGAAGAGGAGGAGGAGAAGAAGGAGGAGAAGAAGGAGGAGGAGGAGGAGGAGGAGGAGGAGGAGAAGAAGAAGAAGAAGAAGAAGAAGAAGAAGAAGAAGAAGAAGAAGAAGACAGCTTCTTTAAGAGGCACTGCTGTTCAGCCAGCAGCACTAAACAGAAAGTAGAAACAGCAAGCTAAGTGAAAACTGCTTGTGGCAGTGCAAGTACTGGCTTCATAGCTAGGAAGGTTAAATGCAACTGTCAAGTCTGTCCAGGCAGTCAGATGTCTCTGTCATTTCTAGAGTTTTAAAATTTGGTTAAAATGTACTTCTTGTTTACTCAGGTAATATATTCTTCTAGGGTCTTGGATAGACTTGAAGACTAGATAGTTATAATTACAGTTTCATTAGTTATGATAAATTAGATATAAAACAAGGAATCACTAGTATGGGATGGATAGTGGAGTGTTTTCTCTGAATTTGCTAAAAACAAATGGACTAAATATTGTAAATGTAATTCTTACTTGATAACCATTTTTTGTTGTGTATAGTTTTACTGTGTTAAAGTTAAAACCTCTCATTTTTATTTAGACAAAAAGAAGGAAATGGTGTGGAATATTATTTCAAGATGTGTTACAATTGTTTATGCTGTGGAAAATTTTTTAATGATGCAAAGATATGTTACATTCTTGTATGTTGCATTTATTTTGCTTTGTGAAGCTGTATAGCTTTGTCTGTCTAAAATAGCTGATGGTCTAATAAAGAGATGAATGGCCAATAGCAAGGCAGGAGAAAGGATAAGAGGGACTGGCAGGGAAAGATAATAAGTAGAAGGAAATATCTGGGAGAAAGGAAGAGGCCAGCCACCCAGCCTCAGAGTAAGAGTCAAAGTAAGATACACAGAAGTAAGACAAAGGAAAAAGCCCATAGGCAAAAAGTAGAAGGATAACTTAAATTTTTTTAAAAGCTGGCTAGAAATAAGACAAGCTAAGGCCAGACAATTTTAAGAAAGAATAAGACTCTATGTGTGGTTTATTTGGGAGTTTATTATTACCCACCCTGAGAGGTAAAAAAGAGAATAAACAAACAAACAAAAACCAACCATGCTTTCCCATATTCTAGAATAAAACATTATAATTATACAATTTCTGCCTCCCTGGCCTTTGTGTTTACCATTAAGTCTAAAACATCATGTTGTTGGTTTGCTTGTTCTTTGTTTTGTTTTGGGTAGCCTATGATACATACAAAAGAATATATGCCTTTGAAATTAAACTATGAGAGACACAGGTTGACAGAATAGAGGTCTCCAACACTTACTTCATTCTCAGCAAAGTGGAATAAACTCTACAAATCCTTTCTCCAAACAAAACAGAGAACTGCATTTTGAGCTGGGTACTTGGAGGGAAAGCACTAGGAATCAGTAAGAAAGAGACTGATTCCATTGAAGAGAACTGAGAGTAAAGCATAAAAGGAAAACCAAACACGTGCCACTGTGATCCAGGGCAGGGAGGATGGAGAAGACTCCCTTTTGCAGAAAGAATGGTGGATAGAACTTCACAGTAAACTCCAGCTGTTTCTAGATGAAGACCATTCTAGCACTAGAAGTCCCATGATCTTCATGGGCTTGCAGCCCACTTAGAAAAGTTTTCTGAGCTCTGTTCGATGTTCTTGTTTTGGACACATATCTGTTGGGCATCTCCCAGGGTAGCACTCTGGGTTCTGTAGCCAGGGTCCATCTTAAGTGAGCTACAGGGGCCAGAGAACTCAGTATAATGTCATTTATGGGACTCCACAGACATTCTATTTTTCACTGGTTCGGGATAATGATCCTGAAAACACAAACTGGCCATAAGAGTAGTCTAAGCTTGTTCTTGGTCCTGCACTGTGGGAGATGGAGTGCGCTACCCTCGTGAAACAGGCAATGGTAACTATAGTGTTCCTTCATCCCCATCACTCATGAAGTGCTGCTCTAGGGCAAGAAGTGTTAGAAAACACAGGGATGTTTATGTTCATCTCTGAACTCCACATGAGCATGGAGTAACACTAGACATAATCAATGCAAAGGCCACAGTGAAAACCATACTCTTGTGCAATGAATCTATGCTAATTCAATATTTTTCTTTGTGAAATTTTATTTATTTACTATTTATTTTTAAATTTTCAAGACAGGTTTTTCAGAGTAACCCTGCCTGCCTCTGCATCCTGAAGGCTGGGATTAACGGTGAGAGCCACCATCACCCAGCAGTATTTAAACGTGAAAAACATTTAAAATATATAGCCCATATTGGGCTCAAACTTGTGATCTCCCTGCCTTCACTTTTTTAGCATGTGCTATTGGTTTGTGTCACAACAGCCTAAATATTTCTAAAGATTATTATTTTTTAA
Source organism: Sigmodon hispidus (assembly GCA_004025045.1). Lineage (NCBI taxonomy): Eukaryota > Metazoa > Chordata > Mammalia > Rodentia > Cricetidae > Sigmodon > Sigmodon hispidus. The sequence continues at coordinate 75,294 of PVIH01004554.1, forward strand.
AATTTATGTGTTTTGTGTCTTTGTGAGTACAGGTCATGTGTGTGGGTGCCTACAGAGGTCAGAAAAGGGCACTGGAGACTTTGAAGTTGGAATTATAGGTGATTGTGAGCTACGCAGTATGGGTGCTGGCAACTGAGCTTTGACCCTTGGAAGAACAATAAGGGCTCTTGACAACCAAGACATCTCTCCAGCGTAACTGATTAAAAGAAATTAAAACACCATTTAAAAGAAGAATTATCAAACTCTTAATGAGATCTAAGACAGTACATATAAGCAGCTGGATGGAATTAGAAAAATGATATATGATATAAATAAAAATTCAGGAGAGCAATAGAAAGATTTTTGTGAAAGAACCAAAATAGAAACCTTAGAAATGAGGATTTCAATAAGGCCAAATAAAAATACAAGTGATAGACTAAAAAGCAGACTAAGTAAATTGGAAGAAAAAAATTACATGAAAACAAGTTTTTGGAAATATTCTCATTACATACAAAAAAGAATACATTTAAGACGGTTGGGACCTCATCAAATGAATGAATAGCTATGCTTTTGGAATTCACAAGGGGAAAACATAATTGGAGGTATAGGAAATTAATAATAGCAAAGTGAAAGAGTTCAGAAATCTTGGAGAAGACTAGATATTCATGTACAGCAGAATGAATATGATCCTAAATAGAGATGACCAGAGAAGTTCCTTTCTACATCATCTTATACTCACCAAACCTCCAAAGTACAAGAAAGAGAGCTAGGGATGTAGCTTAACAGGAGAGGGTTTGCCTAGCATACATGTGGCCCAGAGTTCTACCTATAGTGAGATGTAAAGACAGTGGATGCATGCACACACAAATACATACAGTACAAGGCAAAATTATCTAAGAACCAGGTGACACTTAGGGCTATACCCATCAGACTCGCAGCAGATTTCTCAAGAGAAACTCTCCAGTCCAGGAAGGAATACACAGAATGAGTGTTCCATAGAATGAAGGAAATTACTCCGGAGAGCGCTGAATCTACCTTGGTCAGCCCCTGGAAACTATTAAAAGCAGGCTCCACAGCACTTTTATTTGTATAACTTTTAGATTTGGAGCATGGTAGACATTCAGTTTTTACTGAATGAATACAGCCTGAGATTTTGATACAGGAGAGATTTTGGGAAAGACAAAGGAAAATAACAGAGTTGAGAGTCTCGGGAAGAAAGAAGGAATAACAGACTGAGAAACGCCCTCCGGAGCCAGGTTTCTGTTTGCTGCATTTCTCCTCAGTGAGCCTGGCCTATTTTTGCTTTTCCCATGTATTTTATCTTGTAATTTTTATGCTCAATTTATTCTTAGGTGCTTTTTATTACTGTTAATAAAATGAGATGGCTTAGCTATTTGCTTATGTGCTGCATTTTCAGCTGTATCTGTGATTCGATTTTGGAAAAGTTATAAAGAGTTTAATAGCATTCATAGTGTCAATAAAATGTGCCATTTAATTTATCCTTAGTAACTTTCTCCCAAGCTTACTGTCTTTCCCAATTAAAAGAACAATTTGCTCAAAAATACCTCTTCTAGGGATAACAGGTGTTTGCCTTGCAAGCACAGGGACCTCAGGTTGACCCCTTGCATCCTGACTGGTGTGTGTGTGTGTGTGTGTGTGTGTGTGTGTGTGTGTGTATGTGTGTGTAAAATGCTGGCAATAGTGGCATATGTTTATAATCCTAGTGTTGAGAAAATGGAGACAAGCAGATTCCTGGGGCTCACAGCACTAGCCTGACCTAACTGTGAGGCCCATGTTCGAGAGACACTCAGCCTGAAGAAAGAAAGTAGGCAGCACCCAAAGGACAGTTGTGATTGTGCTTTGAACTCTGTGTGCACTATACATGTATATAGTGCACAGAATTCCAAAAACACTTTCCTGCCACAAGTGGAAAGGTCCTTCTAAGAGATCATTCAAAAGAAATAACAGAACAAAATACCTGTTATCAGGGAAAAGCAAACCTCCTTTGGTGTTTATTTTCTTAAAGCTGCATTTTTCAATTTAACTCTAGAAGTAATGTAATTTTAAATCTTGAGTTTTACTTACCATTGTAACATGTATTACCCTAGGAATGTTATTTAATTTCTAAGCCTCAGTGTAGATACTTAAATGTAATCATGTGCAAAAGGTATGGCACTAAGTAAGCTCAGTGAAGCGGAGCCAGCAATACAGTCACAGAAGTCCTTTCCCATGTCTTTAGAAAGTTTCTGTAAGTATCAATTTTAGTGAATTACCGGAATACATTTATAATTCAACAATATAAATGTTTGACAAAACATCAAAGGTATGATCCGCAAATACAAAAAAAATTCTCAGTCAACCAATGAGTCAAAGAAAAAAAAATCATCAGCAAAAAAGAAAATGCTTCTTAATAACTGAGAACAAAGACAAGATACCAGAATTTATGAATATGAATAGAGCAGTATGCAGAGGAAAACTAATAGCTGTAAATATTGATGACAAAAGATCTCTAATAATCTAGTCTTACTGTTTTAAGACATTGAAAAAAAGATAAATTAAACCACTCTAAAACAAGGGGAAAGGTAATAATATAGACTATACCTGAAATAAAAGAAATAGAGAACACAAAAATAGGAAAAAAAAAGCAAACAAAACCCAAAGTTGATTCTTTGAAATGATTAGCAAAATTAGTAAAACTTTTAATCTAGATTGACCAAGAACAAGAGAATGCCAGTCACTAACATTATGAATAAAGGGCTGAGGAGATGGTTCAGTCCTGAAGACACTGGTGTTCTTCCAGAGGACTCAGTTTCGATTTCAAGCACCTATGTGACAGCTCACACCATCCATAACTCCAGTCCCTGGTAATTAACACTAATTCTGACCTCCACAAAAACTCCACAAGGAAGACATACATACAAGTAATATCTGCACACATTAAAAACAATAAAAATAGTGGTTTTTTTGTTTTTGTTTGTTTGTTTGTTTTTTCTCTAAAGAATGAAGCATTGCCTATAATCTCAGCACTTGAGAGACTGATGGAGGAGGAACATGGGTTCAAAATCAGCCTGGGCTCTGTAGTGAAACTGTTGTTAAAAAAAAAAAGAATTTGCCTACAGAATGGGAAAAGATTTTCACCAACTCTACAAGTGATAGAGGACTGATCTCTAAGATATATAAAGAACTCAAGAATCTAGAGACCAAAACCTTGAATAACCCAATCAAAAAATGGGGTACAGATCTAAAAAGGGAATTCTCAGCAGAGGAACTATGAATGGCTGAAAGGCACCTGAAAAAGTGCTCATCATCTTTAGCCATCAGAGAAATGCAAATCAAAACACCTTTGAGATACCACCTAACACCTGTTAGATTGGCTAAGATAAAAGACACAGATGACAGCCTATATTGGAGAGGATGCAGAGCAAGGGGAACACTCCTCCATTGTTGGTGGAAGTGTAAGCTTGTTCAGCCACTTTGGAATGCAATATGGCCGTTTCTCAGAAAATTGAGAATCAATCTCCCCAAGGACCCAGCAATACCACTTCTGGGTGTATACCCTAAAGAGGCACATTCACACTCCAAAGTTATTAGCTCAACTATGTTCATAGCAGCATTATTTGTAATAGCAAGAACCTGGAAACAACCTAGATGCCCCTCAACTGAAGAATGGATTAACAAACTGTGGTACATCTATACAATGGAATACTACTCAGCAGTAAGAAAAAATGATATCCTAAAATTCGAAGGCAAATGGATGGATTTGGAGAATATCCTCCTGAGTGAGGTATCACAATCTCAGAGAGATAAGCAGGGGATGTACTCACTCATTAGTGGTCTCTAAACAAACAAACAAGAAAAAAAGCCAAGCATGCCCAAGCTGCAAACCACAACCACTGAACAGCTTGGGATCAGAAACACCCTGGACTGACCCTTCGGACCCCACTCCATCTATAGGAACACTTGACTCACTCTTGAGGGAGGGGGGACAAAACTGGATTTGCCAGGAGTGGAGACTGATCTAAGCATTATTGGGTCAGTGGGACCATAGGACTGTCTGCTCCCTGCCCAGGGAGGGGATGGGGAGTTGCAGAGAAGAAAAATGACCAGATGTGGTGGGAGGGGGAAGGGACCTTGAATAAGGATATACAGGGATGAAAAAAAAAAATTCAGAGGGAAAGCTGAACACAAAGTAAATATATGTGTAGCAATCTTATTTGCATTATCACCCTTGATAAAAAAAAAAGAATTTTACAGATTCCTCACAAATTTAAAAAATGTATACCACCACATAGATAACATAGACAAACAAGGCCAATTCTTAAGAAGACATGGCCTAACAAAACCCAGAGGCTCTAAACACACCAGTAACAATTAGGAGGTTGAATTAGTAATTTAAAAATGATTTACACCAAATGGCTTTGACATTTAATTCTACTGACTATAACAGCTTTAAAAATAATAAATACTAATGTAAGCTTTCTAACTGTTAGAAGAAAAAGCATATCCAAGTGAACTCCAAGGCCAGTATATTGCTGGAGCCAAAAGTCTATAGGAATATTGCAAAAAGAGATGACTAAAGGCTGGTGTGTCTCAACAAATTCACAGTGTAATATTTCACCCAGTTAATTTACCTCAGCTACCTTAAACATCCCTATGCTCTCAGAAGCCTGTATATTACTTTCCATTTCTAAGTCTTCTGAATTGTAATGAAGGTTACATTTACTACATTTTAAATGATTTTCTTAGATGTGATCCCCAGAAGTTGAATTTTTTTAATTAAACATTATGGATTGTTTTTTAAAGAAATGATATGGCCAAGAGCTTTCAAGTGATTAGCACTAATTTAAATTTCTCTCTACAACTACTTATTCACACTCTTAATTTGTAATTGGTCCAATGGTGGATCCTGATTGGTTTTCTTTCCCCTTTTCAACATCCCCAGGTTCTCCTAATTACCTTATTATAATGTGAGGCACTTATAAAAGGAAAATGTAAGTCTGTGAAGGAAAGGCCAACTTTCTTCAGGTACTGATGAAAGAATGCTTAGACATCTGACAGCGGCAAAGTCACAGCCTTGCATTTCACTACCCAATTATCTGTTGGAAAGCTAACTTTTCCAAAACCAATTATTTCTTTGAAAAGCTTAAACTTTCATTATCTTTAAAATCTTAGGCTAGGAGACATTGAGTTATATGAAAACAATATATTTGCAATTCAGGACATCAAGTCCTAGACATACGTAACTAACTGATCAAGCAACACTTCTGAGAACTGAAGCATCTCCCTAGTCAGTGGGCAGGAAGCTTTGTTCCCATTGTGTGGACAGATTCTTGATATGGCTTAGAAACTTCCCCCAACATTAAAAAAATATTTGTTTTTATTTGTGTATGTGTGTATTAGAGAGAGAGAGGGAGAGAGAGCGAGAGAGCGTACAGAGGCATTGATCTCTTGGAGTTGGAGTTGTGACCTGCTTGCCATGGGTTCTGGGAACCTGCATGCTCAAGAGCAGCAAGTGCACTTAGCTGCTCACCTCTCCCCAGCCAGGCTGAATTTTATGAATTCTGTTTGATTTTTTCCCCTCATTCTTTCTTTTCTTTCCTTCCTTCCCTTCCTCCCTCCCCTTCACTACCACAGCTAAGGGTCTCCACAATCCCTCTGCCTTGTGACTTCAAACCTGATGTGGTTTTAGGGGTTGCAGGTATGATCTGGGGGAGAAATATAAGTGAATTTTTTCAAGGAGCTAATGGAGCTTTTGGACAGCAGTCAGTATATGTTCACTCATCCATTCATTTTATTTATAAACAAATTATAATAAATTATAAGCTTATAATTTATTATTCTTTAAAAATATGCCAAGCTTTCCCCTGAGTCCTTAATGATTTGGCCTTAATTTAAATATTCATAATTATAACTAGTAATAAAACTGGGGAAGTGTCCTGATGACGAGTCATTTGCTTGAGAAATTTGTAGACCACTTTCCAGAGGAGATTGATAACTTCTGGGACTTGAGATTCTCAACAATGGGATTGTATTTTTTTTTTTTTAATTCCCATGTTAAATTTGAAAACAGGGCTCATAGTAGATATTGGTTGAATGCTTTAAAGGATTTAATTTTTAGTTGTATGTGTGTGTTTACCTGTATATGCACATATGCAGGTGCTCACACAGGCCAGAATAGGTATAGAATTCCCTGGAGCTGAAATTATAAGCGGCTATGAGACACTCAGTGTAGGTGCTGGGAATCCAGCTTAGGTCCTCTGGAAGAATAGCAAGTACTCTGAACCACACTGCTAACTCCTGATTTCCATATTAAATTATTTTCATTTGTCTTTTAACTCTATTATAGTCATTTGTCATAATCTGAAGCTTCTGGTCAAGGTCAAGGTCTAAAAGGCGAAGCCTGCAGTGGTTCTCAGCATCTGACTGGCCACAGGAGGTAACAGAATTTATCATTTTCAAATTCTGAAACTATATTTCTTTTTTTTGTTCTTTTAAATTTTTTATTATGAATAAAGTCACATTTTCTATCTATGAATACCCTTATTCAAGGTCCCTTCCCCCTCCCACCCCCTCAGGTCACTCTCTCTTCTCCACATCTCCCCATCTCCTAACCAGCATGGGCAGGAGGTCCCAAGGACTCAATATTGCTCATTCAGTCTCTGCTCCTGGCAGATCCTGTTTCCTCATCCCAACATCGAGACTGAGTCAGGTGTTCCTCTAGAGGGAGTGGGATCCAAGATGCCAGTCCCAGATGTTTCAGATCCCAAGCTGTTCAGTGGTTGTGGCTGAAACTACGTTTCAAGTCAAATTGAAACAATTACCTTTTATTTTAGTATTCTCCAAATGCCTTGACAATTGAGGGAGTTTTTTGATTCAGATGATCTGGAGTCTGAGAGTCAGCTAATAAAATACTTAAGGAAAAATAAAAAATAAATTCTTTTGTAAATGTGTGCTTATGTGTGCAGTGTCCATGGGGGCTAGAGGATAGCTTTGGACCTGTGGGTACTGGAGGGCCAGGCCCCTGTGAGCACCTGGTATGGGTCGGAACTGAAACCAGGTCCTCTGAAAGAGCAGCTGGTGCTACTAACTGCAGAGCCACCTCTCCAGCCTCTAAACTGCTTTTTAAATTAAAATGTACTTCTATATTTTTAAATTAAAAATTATGGTCAGAGTATAACTTGTAGGAATTCATGTCTCCCCTTCCCTCTTCTGTGTGTGTATGTGTGTGTCAAGGTACAACTTGTAGGAGACTGCTCTCTCTTTCTCTCTCTCTCTGGTCATGTGTAGGTCAGAGTATAACTTGTAGGAACCCATTCTCTCCTTTGCCATACAGATTGGGAAAACAAACTCAGATTGCTAGGCTGACCCTGCTGAGCCATCTCATCATGGCAAAAGCCCATTTCAGTATACCTTAGTGGAGCACCCACTCAGTGTGTCCAGATTAGATACCTCCCCTGACTGTTGTGGTCATTTGCATCTTCATCTTCAGGGTTGTCTAGTTTGGGACTTCTCTAACTGGTGCTAACTTTCCTAATTCACGTTAAGCTTTATCTGAGAGGCCTGGAATTTTGTCTTAAACATTTCTTTTGAACTCTGTGACCAAGTCCCCAAACAATATATAAAAGAAAACATGTTAAGTGCTGGGCATTGGTTCTAGCCTTCACCACTACTACTTGTGGAATTCATAGCCACATGGCAGCTACATCTCTAGCTGTCCTTCATGGATTAACCATTCCAAGTGCTTTCTCTCTATCAACTAAGTGGCTACATATTGTGTCCATTTTTTATATCAAAGTCTAAAAATGTGGAGCCGAAAAAAATGACTTAGAGAAAGGCTGAGCTGATTGCCCCAGGATCCACACATCCGAGAGTGTTAGTCATGTGTGTCTTTGGTTCATCTCTTCAATTGCTGTGATCACTCACAGGCAGAGGCGCAGCTGGGACCAAGTCAGAGTGGGTGCTTCCCTTGAGGTTTGTGGGCTAGCTCAGTGGTCCTCAGCTTTCCTAATGCTGCAATTCTTTAGTATAGTTCCTTATGTTGTGATGGTCCATGACTATAAAATTATTTTGTTGCTACTTCATAACTAATTTTGCTACTGTTATGAATTATAATGTAAATATCTGTTTTTCAATGGTCTTAGGCAACCTCCGTGAAAGAATCATTAAACTCCAAAGGGGTTGTGACCCAAAAGTTCAGAATTGTTGGTCTAGTACTAGGTAACAGGCAAATAAATATTCAGGTAATAAATGTTGTGGCTGCTTCAAGGAAAGATGCTTGGCCCTGGTCTGGGCAGTTACCATCCTAACCATAAGAGCTTATGAAAGTCACTTCCTCTTCCCAGCTATTGCTTTCTTCTTGTCTACAAAAAATTAGTGAGATGACTTCTTTTATAGTATTTAAAATTCTCACTATGAAGATGTTTCTTCCCGTCCATCCAACCATCCATTTCTTCCTGCCTCTGCTTCCTCTCCCTCCTTCATACAGTCAGGAAGAAAGACACTTCATTTCTCTGTCAGGATAGATGATGCCTCTGTTTCAGAAACTTACAGTTGCATTTCATCTCCCACCACCTGATCTTTCCTCTAGATCACAGGCCAATATACAGCACTGGTGACCCGTCAGTGACTGCCAGTAAGCACAATAACTATAGCACCTTTTGTAATAATGCAGAGCCTGAAATAACCTCATTTTAATAATTCTTGTTTTGTGCTTCAAAGAAAGGGAGGGGATTTTACAGATAGAGGCAGATTCATCGTACAGCTGAGACTTCTGTCCCTTAGCCAATAGCTCTCTTAGGAGAGAGAATGAGTCAGAGGGATTAGGAGTCCCACTGAGGATGCAGTTTGGTGGCTGGTGAGCTAGGAGCTGAAAGCAGAGCTCACAGCATTGGTCTCTGCCTTAGGCTCTTCGATTGAGACCACATTGTGTCTTTCATCTGAACATTTCCGTTTGGGAGCATCATGCTCTATCTTCAAGTGGATTGCATTTTCTCAGTTTTCAGGAGGGCAGATCATGTTCACAAAGGGATCATCTGAGTGGTGTAAGAGCTTGTTAGTACTCGGTTTTTGTTAAAAACTGAAAAATCAAATACTGCTTGTTCAGCTTTGAAGAGTGAAAGATTAAAGAACTGGTTTGGACTTATCTATCTTGTTTTTAGCCGGTAGGGTAAAAAAAAAAAACATGTACATACATGTCAAGAGAATAAAACATTCCTGGAAGATGCAGAACCTTCTGAGAACACACACCAGTCCTGTTCATGCCTGCCTCACAGCCTGACATGCTTATTCATATTTCTGTACCAGACACTGGGTGAGCTTGTCACTGTAAATCAAATGTCACTTTAAGTCCCAAGATAATGCATTACAATTTTGTTCAAATGCTGTTTCTGCTTGGAAAGAGAGTTTTGTACCTTGTTTGGACACAGTATTCACACATCAATTGCATTCCAAACCTGTGGGGGAAATGCACATGAAGGACTTAGCACATGGGAAACAATAGTAATACACAACACAACCATTCTCTTCCTATCCTCAAGTCTCACATCAAAGCACCAAGAATTCACATACCAATAGAAACAACTTCATTTCAATGAATGAAGAAAATGTGAGGCATATATACCATGGAGTTTTAGTCAGCTATAATGAAGAGTGAAATTGTATCACTTGAAGGAAAGTGGGTGGAACTGGATAGCATCATGCTAAGCAAGGTTCTAGAGATGTGAGGTACTCAGATCTCCTTAGATTGCTGTAGTGGTAGATGTCGTCATGCATGCAGGGCTCTGCCATTATGTGCGCTTAATGAACAATAGCTGTTCCAGGTACATAGTCAAGCTTCCAATTGGAGGTAGTGCACAGTGGAAATTAGAAAATAAAGGGAAGAATAAAAAAATTCACCCTTCATTAAACTATCAGTTGCTGAGCAGGATGGAACTAAGTTTTCTCTCAAACACTGAGCCTAGAATGAAAAAAGGACATGGAAATTAATAGGAAGGCTTTTAAGGATGTGGAAAGAGGTGAAGGAAGAAAGGATAATGTTATTGCAGGGGTGCAAAATTGGAACATATCTGCATGTACAGTATGTTACAACTAAACCTATTATTTTGTTCATTAATATACACCAAGTAAAGATTGCTATACTGAAAACACAAAGTGATAAAATAATTGCTCAGATGAAGATACATACGAAAGATAGTAAGGGCACAAACGATGGAGGCTGAGGACTCAGGAATGTGTTTAAGGTGAGAATTAAAGAGTAACTGGAGACTGTCACATAGAGAAACTGAAAGGCTGGCCTGCAAATGATGGTGTGCAAAGGATGATGTCCACCCTCCACCCATCTCATGTGAAGGACAAAAGGTGGGAAGCTATACAGAGGTAGAAGAGCACAGGAGAATATGAAGATGCCATCTGTTAAAATGGCATGGTACATATTGACTTCTGTGGAAGGAAGAATCACACACAGACTTCAGAAACTATCCTTTTATCAGTAACTCAAAGTACTTGGAGTTTAAGTCTTGGAGAAGAATTCTGCAGCTGACAGAGTTCCACAATCTATTCTAAAAGTCTGGGCACAACTGTCTACTACCTGTGATGTGACACAAAGCTCTAAGTAACAGGAATGGGATGAAAGGTAATGGGTGAGAGCTTCTTTCTGGGACTTCTCCACCCTCGGAAGGTTTAAAATAGGAAGGGCAGTGTGGGCGGGGCTGCACCTAAGTGCTCTTCCAGGTAGACACTTGCTGACTCAGCTTAGAGAACACAGCTGAGCGGTGCACAACAAAGGAAAGAGAACATCAAAGGTGACTTTACAGACTTAACCACATGTAAAGCAAGCAGCCACAGAGGAGCCCAAGTCCATGAATGAGTCTCTGAATTCCTTCAGCCCCTGCAGCCTGCCATGCTCTGTTCTAGAAGCTTTGTGAACCACCAGGAGACCTAACAGTGACCTTGCAGCGGCAAAGGCATGTTAAGTATAATGTATATAGTAAGTATACATTCACCCTTGAGAACTATGTGTGAAAGAATTACGCCTTCCCCACCCCTTTCAAGGTTCAATCTCGAAAGTCACTTCGACACAACAACTCCAACAGAGACATACAAAGAAAACTGAGTCTTCTAAATATTGAAAGTCACAAATGATTTTGAATTTTGTTATAGTATAAAAATGACACATACATATAATATATGAATTGATTTTAAACATATAGGTAAGCGCTATAAGCACTTTGGTATTTATACTGAAATTTGCATGGGTTTGGCTAACATAATCACAAGATACAGTTAACACTGGAGGAAGAGGGTCTGTCTAGAAAGATGGATTGCTTTAAGAGATGCTCCGATGTAGTCTAAGCCTCATGGGGTTGTTGTGCAAATTTAATGAGAAAAATCCTTATTCTTACCAAATGCTTGCCTTATAAGTCATCTTTGCTAAAAATATCAGTTGTATTTTTATTACATCTCAGGAACACTAATCCATGTGGAATTCTTTGGCTGCTCAATGTGCACCTTGCCTCGATTACTGAGAAGAGGAAAATAGTTCACTTAGATTTTGTGGTCACTGGGTCTGGGGGCACTTTTCCTTTAACAAAGCATTTATCTCACTGAGTAGCGATCATAGCTCTGTGTTTTCTAATTGTAAATGAGAAACTTCTCATTTCTCTCTACTGCAGGCCTGACAGTTGGGAGCTAATCCTCATGAATGAAGATTATACATGTTCACTACATGTTCATTAATGGGTTATACATGTTCATTAGAGTGTTAATTCTTTGTGGGACTGGAGAACAGCCAGTTATAGAAAGGAATAATTCACCTTTGGATAAGGAACCAATTTGTTGCTGGTAGTGTTTTGTTTTGTTTGCAGGGTGTATTTTTCTAGTATCCAAGTAGAATTTCTTAACCTGGAAGAAAAGTAGATTTATCCATCTTGCTAGTCAACATCTTAAAGTTTATTTTGAAAAAAAAAAAGTATTTATGCTTCTCTGGGTTGGCATTCAGTCACTATTTCAGTATTATGGATGAGGTGATAATAGTGCATAGCATTATTAGGAAGCATGGCCTTGTTGGAGGGAATGTGATACTGAAGGTAGGTTTTGAGGTTTCAAATGCTCAGGCCAGATCCTGTCTCTCAGTACTGCCTGCTGATCTAAATGAAGAACTCTTGACTACCGCTCTATCACTATGTCTGCCTACATACCACCATACTTCCTTCCTGTCATAACGATAATCTTTGAACTGTAAACTAGCCCCCAGTGAAATGTTTTTCTTTTCAAGAGTGGCTCTGGGGGCTGGAGAGATAGCTCAGCATTTAAGAGCACTGACTGTTGTTCCAGAGGACCTGAATTCAATTCCCAGCATCCACATGGCAGCTAACAACTGTCTGTAATTCCAAGATCTGACACCCTTACACAGTATTACATGCGGGCAAAACACCAATTCAAATAAAATAAAAATAAATATATATATATTTTTAAGGAAGAGTTGCTCTGGTCATGGTGTCTCTTTACAGCAATAGAACCCCAAGATAATCAATGACTTTGATTGGTATTATATATAATAAGGCATCATGTGTAATGCCTGTCTGAGGTTTGGCTTAAACACACAACTTTAATTTCTAATGTGGGTTCTTTCAAGTCATTCTCTCTTCATTGGTATCCCAGTGGGAATAATTACTCTGCATGACTTACTTCTTACCCTTTTCTATACATGTTCATAGATGACATGTTTCACAATCTGCTCAACATCTTTGCCACCCATGGCCTCCCCTCCACTGCCATGATGTGACTGTTGTTACTTGGTGTGTGAGCTATCCTCAGGCAGCTCATTCCTCCATTCATTCCTGGTACCCAACCTCTACCTGCATCAAAAGCAATTTCTCTTTGCACAAAGAATAGTTCTTTTGTCTGAATAATGTAGATGGATGGCCCTCTAACGCTTAGGGGAAGCTTCTTGGGCTCCATATGGGAACATTCACAACTCTCTAGCACTGGGCCTCAGGCTATATTTACAGCTGTTCATCCCGTGGCCTCCTGTGTATGTTCTAGGCAGATGAATACTTACTGGTTACCAGTCAGCCTCCTCTTGTATTTGCTATTTGCCAGATGTGAAAAAGACTCTACAGCTTTGAAATGTTACTCAGTCCTCATCAGCTCAGCTAAACTATTACTTCCCTGGAACCCTTTCTTAACTGCTCTTGCTCAGAGGCCCTTCCCCACTAAGATTCTTCATGTCTCCCATCCAAGTACTCACCAGGCCCGACCCTGCTTAGCTTCCAAGATCAGATGAGATCAGACAATATCAGTGTGGTATGGCCATAGACAAGATTCTTCATGTCCAAGGACACACATTTCACTTTGTACTACAGTGTCATCTATGTCTTTTGAGGGAAGTTCTGGGATGACAGAGGTGAGTCTTATTCAATGACCAGAAAAGTATTTTATACAGAAACTTCAAAAGCTACTTATTAAAATGAAAGGTAATTCATACAGATCAAGAGAACATCCCTCTAAATGCAACAATAAATTGGTCAATTCTCCTTCATAGTGATTTTGAAATCATATATGTACAATACCTGTCTAGTGTACCTGACTTTTCTCCCAAATACCATTCCTTATTCTTACACTAGTTGATTAACTAATTGTGTGTGTGGTACCTGCACACAAGTATATTGGTATATGCCCATTGGCCCATGTGGAGGGCACAGCAGGAATTGGTGTCCTCCTCTATTCTTTTTGTATTATCACTCTGAGATAGGGTGTCCCACTGAACCACAAGTTTGAATTGTAGACTAGACTGGCTGGCCAGTGAGATCATGTTATCCATCTGCCTTTGTCCCCCAAAACCTGGTATTATAGGCACATTTGATGTTTTCTGTGGATGCTGAGAATTCAAATTCAGATCCTTTTTCAGAGTAGATGCTCTTATTAACTGAACCAGGTCCATAGCCCTCACATAAGATCATGCCCCCCCCCCAATACGATGGTCAAGGCCAATAGGTCCTCCACCCTCTTATTAGGAACATACTGGAGAAAGCTATTCTTAAAACACTTTTTCAGTTATTACACTATTTTAAAAACAACAAACCATTTTTTACAACATAAAACAGGGTATAGTTTAAACCCAAAGCCAACGTCAACAAAACAGGCAGAACTGGGGCTTGTGAGATGATGGGTCAGAGTGTAGACAGAGTGTCTTTGGCCAAAATGGATGGTCTGAATTTGATCTCTAGGACTCACCCACATAGTGGGAGGACAGGCAGGGTCCCTAAAGTTGTCCCCTGACAGCTACAAGTATGTCATCGCATGCACACTACACAATAAATAAATAAAAATGCAATTCAAGGGCAGTCTGTACTATTGCTGTTATTGGGGACTGTATGATGAGGAAGCTGTGTGACTGGGCAGTCACTCTCTTTTCTTTGTACCTGTGTTTAAGCTCTCAGATGGCTAAGGCTTTGGCAGAGGGAAACCCTCCAGATCCAGAGGATGGCTCCAGACCTTCTGCCACAAGTTAAGTTAAAGGAAGCCCCACAGTGAATCAGATTTATGCATGAATAACTCCCAAAGTAGAATCAGGTTTAAGCCAAGTTTTTCGAATAATATTTCATATTGAGAATTAGTAGCACAAAGAAAAACAATGGCTCACTCTCTTATCTGACTAAACTGCATTTATTCATCTAACTGCAAATTACATTTCTATTCATATTATTTTAGTTTTAGCGTCACCAATTGAACATGTACTAGAATGCGCTAATAACATGTAGAATTAGTCCACACATAAGAATGCTTTAAGTGATCAATTATTTTTCTCTCTCACAAGAATCATGCTATTGTGTTATTGCTATGCACCCCACTAGCTTTATGAGCTGGGTGAGTTCTGTCTTCTTTGTTTTCTCATCCGTGAAATGGGCATATTAATTGTATTTAACTGACAGAAAAGTAGCAAACACAATACTTATGGAGATAATCTGTAGAAGGGCAGGGAGTGGAATTCAGTAGTACAGACCCTGTTTATAAGCATAGTCTTACACCTGATCTTCTGGAGTAAAAGAGAATGCTATTTATAAAAAAAAATGGCAGTTAACAGCTATTCAGAATAATGGACATAATAACCAGAACACAGTGGTTTCCCAGCATACTGACTATAGACCAAGAACTCTCTAAATTTCCTATCAGTAAGTTTCATAGCATGGCAGAGTCTCATCAGATTTCAGAGGATTACTAGGGAAGCGGCTCATTTCTGTACCCGCTCTCTGTCATCCTGCCCACAACAGTCAGCATTTGGGAAGTTCTTCTCTCGCTAGCCACAACATCTGCAAGCAGAGAGTGAAGACTAGGCCTCCTTTGAGGAGTACAGGGCAAAGTGTGGGCAACTTTGCCTTCCTCTCCATCTGTGTAAAGGGGCATAAAGCCACGGAGTAGAGCATTCTAAGAACCTGCTTGCTATAGCTTCATTTGTGGGGTGTATGCGAGATGTGTGTGTACGTAGGTAGGGGTAAGAAAGAGGTAGATTAATATCTCTAGGAACACCACATATTATCTCTTTTAATATTTTCATTTTTATGTATGAGGTCACCGGGCCTTATGTATGAAAGATATTGGTCATTTTGTCTGATATCAAGGCTCTCTCCTTCACCTGCATCTCATATGTCATCATGTCCCCCAGAGTCTCTGAGAAACTTGTTGAAATACAGCATTAAACCACTATCCCCAGAGAATTTGATTCTATGAGTCCATTTCCAGAGCTGAGTCTAGGCATCTTCATTTTTAATATAAGTTTTAGCTAATTCTGTGAGCACTTTAGGCCACTTGACTGTACCTAGCCAGCTAGTAGATATTTTACAGTTACTTTTCTCTTCTTATAGCCTTTCTATGGCCCTAAGTCAGCCTTTCTCTTCTCCATTTCCCCTCGCATCACTGGAATAGATTCCTAGTCTCTATAAAGTTATCTCCTTCTGGTTCTTCATTCCTCACTGTGGTACAGATGTACCAAGTCTCAAATTCTACCAAAACCTTCCACAGGCTCTCCCTGGCCTTCAGGAATAAGGCCTTTCATGATTTGATTCCCAGCTTCTCCCTTGCCTTCTCTCCGACACCCTAGTCATTGTGCAGAAACACCACTAAAAATCTTCAGCTTTTGCAGACACACAGGGGTGGCTCCTATCACACACTGTCATTTCCCCCTACACCATTCTTCCTGCTTACATTTTGCTGTTCCCCCAATGCTCATCTTGGCCATTCTTTCTTCAGAGCTCCATAAGAGGTTAATATTGCTGAACTGAGTTCAGAGTGTGAACTCACCCATTGCTTACTGGACTCGATTTGTTACTTCTGCACATTTGTATCTGCACAAAGTGCTTCATCATTCCCAAAGGTGGAGGCCATGTCTTTTTTTTTTTTTTTTTTTTTTTTTTTAAACTTTATTTATTTGCCTTGGTGTTTGCCTGGAACTGGAACTACAGACAGTTGTTAGCTGCCATGTGGGTGCTGGGAATCGAACCCGGGTCCTCTGGAAGAGCAGATGGTGCTCTTAACCGCTGAGCCATCTCCCCAGCCCTCAAGGCCATGTCTTATTGATGGTGTGCTTTCATTCCCTAAATCACTACCTGGCTCTTAGGATGGCTTCAGGCTATAACTGTCAAACTGAAAAGCTTAAAAATCGCCTGAAAACCAACAACATGAGAAAGGAATGTAGTACAATTAACAAATAGATCAGATATTTTAATTTAGCCAACATGAATAAAAGCTCCAGCTTAATCAAGCCAATAAAAGTAACATTGAATTTGAAACATTAAAAACCTTTTTTCTCTCTCACAATTTCTGAATTTTTTTTCTGTACTTCTGAAGTTGATCAAATGCAACATACATAATTACAAAAGGGGGCAAAAAATTTAATTAAGACTGAGAATGGATGAGAGCTATACAACTGAAATATATTATGAAATGTATTCTCTCTGTGAGTGTGTGTGTGTGTAGGTGTGTGTGTGCATATGTGTAATGTATAGAAGTTTTCAATTTAATGTTGCACCACATTTGAACTATAAGGTTTTAGGTTAATTTGGAATTTCAACAGCAATGAGTTTTTTTTTTTTTATTCAAGATGTACAGAGCAATGCATATGCAGAAAAATATTAGAAATATGAGTTATTCTTCATGCTCTTCTTCTGAGCTGCCTTCAGACTGTGCATAAGTTCCAGTTTTCCATACTTTACAAACTACCATCCATGCTAGTGATGCAATTGCTTTTGAGTTGTTTCTTTATGTCATCTTACCCATACTCTGTAAGTCACTCCAATAAAACTCACTAGTTCAACAAAATGCTTTGGTGGCATCTTTACTTTGATTTAAAGGTGGTTTCACATCAGGTGAGTAGGTATTTGTTTACATCTTCTCAGGAATAGTGTCGCACAACAATGTCTGAGAACCACCCAGAGAAGCCATTATCACTTCTTTATCAGATAGTTATCTGAGTGCAACTTGGGAAGGTCTCAGTGGACAGAGGAGCTTAATTTAGAAAAGTGTGGCTACATGTTCTAAAAGTGTGAGTTAGCAACATTATTTAGACTGGACCAGTGACACTGGAGATCTTCCTCTTTGTGCTTCTGTAAAATGGTGTTAAGTCTGGTTAATCTGCATTGCATGCTGAGAAAGAGCAGAAGGAGAAAGACTAGAGTCAGGAAAACTAGTTAGGAAGATTCTAGAAGGGATAGGATGGGAAAGCAAAGATGAACAACCAAAGAAAGGCTTTTTCTGAATTTTTTAACGTTCAGGAAAAAGCTTGCCTTCCTTCTTGCATACCCATGAGATAGTATGAGCTTTCCTCTCATTCCCCGACCTGAATCTTAGTGACATCTCAGGTTTTTTTTTAATGCCTGGCTCTGCTACCTACAGATTGGTTCCATGTGAATCTATTTTTACAGGGGTGTGGGGGAACAGTCATAATTCATCTCTCAAAATGTTATTTAAAACTTGTGACAAAAATCAATTTCCTTAACTCACTGGTAAAACCAATATAATTTCCATTTTGGTAACAGAACCATCACTCTTTTTTTTTTTTTGATAAATGGTACAGTAGCTGGCTCTGCTGCCAGCAATCTTGGGGTACATGAGAACTTATAAGAATCAATACAGAAGAACAGTTTCTCAATGCTGACTCCAGTTTGATTTAGGGACACTGCTGTCACCAGTTTTTTTTTGTGGCAGCATTCTGTCCATTTCTTCTTCTTCCCTCAGCATCTGATCTTACAAGGCTTTGAAGAAGGTAACTGTTATCAGGAGACACAAGGCAGACATCCATAGATGATAAATAACCCTTTCTGATTATTTTTAGAAGTAATTTCTAAATTTCCTTTTCTATTGCTTTTAATTCAGACTTTTTGGACTTCCATGCCCAAAATACTGCAGATTTTTCCAACTCCTTCCATCATCTGTCCCTGACCTGTCCTCACAGTTGGAAAGAAAACGCCTCTTAAATCCCTTCCTGAATGTTCCTTTCCCATTATGTAAGCACAGTGCACTGGGGAGTCAGCATGTGTCATATAGACATGTTAGGTACTGAGGCATTAATACACACAGCTTTAGATCTTTGCTTAGAAGACCTCATAGCACAGTCAAGCACAGACTATATTCTTGGCACAAGCTCAGAAAAGTAAACTACGAAGTCAGCTTTGGTCACAGCCCCTAAGATTTTTCATTTTCTACAGGATAAAGTACAAGCTTCCTAGAATATTGAAGTTATCATAACTATCTTTTCACTTCTGAGACCTTTTATTCCCCCTTAACAATGTGTCCATTGCAGTGAAGCAACCACACTTTATTTCTTAGCGGGCCTGTAGCCTACTCCTACTTATCTCCTGTATCTTATAAATTTCACTAATCTTTTTCAGGCCGACAATTCAAATTCTCCAGGTTTGTAAGCCAAGATTTTCTTTTCCTTTGACTTTAAGAGTACAATCTCTGGCTGGGTGATGGTGCTATCACTACCTTCCAGTAGGGAAGATTCTCTTCCTCAGACCACCTGCTTCTCCGGGGCAGCTGCACTGTATAGACTTACTTCTCTGTATTATCACTCTGTCTCTGCATCTGATGACTGATGAAACATGTTAATCAATGCCTGTGGCCTTATTTTATGCTTCTAGGCCACAGTAGCAGGAGTATGTAACCCATAGCTCACTTCAGAAATATGTGCATCAAAGAGGAAAAATAGCTTCCCTCTTTCTAGATTTAAATTTCTGCTTGAGTTAGTTTTTGACAAAGCTAAACTGAAACTCAATTTGTTACTTCATTTTTCTTACTGCCTAAGTGTGACATGTCTCAATAGGCAAGAGATATTGCTACATGCTGTAGTAAACAGATAATGTGCTTTGGAACCAGTCAGGCATGAGTTATATTTACTTTTCTAAAACTCAGGCTAAGTCTATATTGAAGTAAACAATTTGGAATTTTGACATTTTTGTGATGGTATTTAAAATATTTATGGAACTTTTTTTACAACTAATATCCCTAACTTTGTTTGTATGTGCTAAGTATAATCATGTTTGTGTGCAAGTGTGTTCATATGTGGCAACCAGAGGTCAGCACACTTTCTATTTTTTATATATTCTAAGATTTCTAGCCCAAGGAAGGGTGCCATCCATAGTAGACAGGATTTCCCACCTCAGTTAACCACTATGATTTCTGAGACAGAAATCTCTTTGTCTTTATGGAAAAATGGAATAAGACCAACTATTACATATTGCATGCTGGAACTCTCTTTGACCTACAGTTTGCCTTGTTGACTAGACTGGTTGAGTACTAGGGATCTACTTGCCTCTGCTTTCAAGTTCTGGGATGACAATCACTAGCTAGCTGTGCTCAGCTTTTTTTATATGGGTTCTGGGATCAAACCCTGATCTTCATGTTGGTGAAACAGGAACTTTATTGACTGAGTTATCTCCTCAGCTCCTTAGAATGTTAATGGCCCCCATCTGTCCTTTTCCTTATGTTCTCAAAGGAAGAAAACCAGGACTCACTACTATTTACATTCCGTGTTATCTTTAGGAAAGGTTTATGTTGCAAACAGGACACTTTTGCACAGACACATTTACTGTACATTGCTGACATATTCACTAAGGATATAGGCACTACTCTACATCCTCACCTACATGCATTTTTCTATAATTATAAGGATTTAAAAAATAATAAGAATAATGTTTAACATATAAGGTTCTGTTTAATGCTTTGCAGCCTGCCCTTGAAATTCATGCACCTTGAAAGACCTCTCAACAAGTAACAGAATGACAGGCTAGGAAAGTAGTGGAAAAAGTCCCAAAAACAATGAAAAAAAAACTAAGGGGTGGTGTTTACATGAAGTTTACACTGAAGGACAGTCTGGATAGAACTCAAGAGTAATTTTACAGAAATTCCCAGGAGACTCAGCTCCACTGAGACTGGGGGTACTGAGATGGCTCTCAAAGTCATTTGCAGCACAGCAGTCAGTATGGGCTGGAGTTATCCATGCCTCCATTCCATTAGCCCATATTTATGTACATTCAGACACAGAACTGAGAAGTGCAGCACAGGAAGAAAGCCTGTTTATCTTCTCTCTGAGCTCATAACTCCAAGTTCCATGTAAACTTCTACATAGATCTGTTGATCTTTCCTGTCATCCCTGTTTGTTGCAATGGCCACCATAACCTTCATGGTCTACTGATCCTGGTTCACTATAAGGTCAACTGTCAGGTTTATGCTTTTGTCTGTATGCATCACAACCTCCTAATCGAACTCTAAGAGCCTGGTCAAATACCACCTCCTCTTTTAATCCTGCTTTCTTCGGGGTGGTTAATATTAATTATCAACTTGACATGATCTAAAATCACCTACAAGGCAATTGGCGAGGCACACTGTGTGAGGGGTTATTTATATTAGGGTAGCCTTTGGGCATGCCTGTGAAGAATTATCTGCATGAAATTAATTGAGATGGGGGAACTGGCCTGCAGTGGGTGTTGCCTCTCCATGTGCTGGGAGACTGAAGTGGAGGAATAGTGGAAAGTTAGCTGGGCACTAGCATATATCATGCTCTGTTTCCTGAGAGCAGGTTCAGTGTGAGTGTCTACCTGGGGCTCCTGTCATCATGGATTATTGCTGAAGCTGGGACTCCAAACAAGTCTCTTCTTCCTTAAGTTGCTTTTGTCTGGGTATTAACCACAACAACAGGAAAATTAATTAAGACATTGACCCAGAAAGAAACAACATAGAAATGGAAAAAACCAGGATTTTAAATGACCCAAAGTTAAACCTGACTTTTGTATCTACTCTACTAATTGTATTATCTTAGACAAATTAGGCATTCTTTCAGAGGCCTGATGTAGAAAATTACAATTTGCAAAAGTCATCACGATTCCTGTGATGTTATACTGTTATTTTCTCAACTCTAATTGCCTTCATGAACTCATTGAAAGATCTTTCCCTTTAAATTTGTTGGTTGCTTCTCATGGTGCCTTACACAATACCTCATGCTTTGTAGTACGCTATGTTACTTTAATCAATAGCCAGTTCTGGAAAAGTGACTGAAGAATTCTTTTGTGAAGTGTTCTCTGCTCACTTTCAGGCCCCTGAGTCTAGAGACTCACAGCTTGTACATACTCTGCAGGCTCTTCATAGGCTGCCCCGTTGATGCTGTTTGATTCCAAAGTTCTTCTACTGCAGTAACGGGGATGGTCACCCTGAGCTGCTCAGGACACTTCAGTGCTTTGTAAATGTCAGTTAAGGAAATGGGTTTTCACAATAATCCTTCCCCTTTCTCATTCTAAACAGTTTCCTCTTCAGTGTAACACTGAATTTATCTTGCCTTCCCATTGAAGATCCAGTTACATTGGCTTATTTCTATACTCCCTGTCATCAGCTCAAAGTCAGTGATATCTTCTGTTTGAATTTTCTGGACTCTCCAATAGCTAGAAACTTTCTCCCCTCTCTAACACTCTCTCCCTCAAAGTCCTCTGCTTTCTGTACTTGGATGAAAAGTTTTCCCATTTAGTTATTGTTCTCATGGAGATTTGAAAAGAAAAATATGCTTTTGTTATTAATAAATTGATGAAAGCTACTTTAAAAATCATTGATTTCAGAGATTGCCAAAAGAGAACCATTCTGAAGGTCATATGTGGAATGACTTAATGGTAGTACTTTTTATTCTGTCAAGCTTGTTATATATGCCTTTGGAATCCTTTTCAACATGAAACTGCAGATAAAAACTGATAGTACTTGTCTGTGAACAAGATGATGCTTGCCATCTCTGACAGAGTTCTAATCTTTACTTTGGCTGTAATGTTCAAGGCCTAGTGTGTAGTGGGATTATGTGTTACATTTTAAATAATTGTTCCGCCTATGGGTTTAATAAAAGCTGATTGGCTGAAGGCAGACAGGAAGTGTAAGTGGGGCTATAGAGACAGATGCCAGAGTCACTGGAGCTGCCAGGAGACACAGAGGAAATGCGCTGAGAAAAGGTACTGAGCCACATGGCTGAACAAGAGAAGAAAGATGGGTTAGTCTAGGGGTAAAGAGTTAGCAAGCTATGGGCCTTAGGCCGATCAATGTAAAAATAATGTAAGCATTTGTGTGTTTCTATGGGATTGCTGGTCAAACCCAAAAGTCCAGACCAGAAACTTAATACAACACTGGTGACTTGGCAGACTAGAACCATTACTCTCCTGATGTTTAGATTTAGGATTTGCTTTCCATGTTCTTCTTCTTCAATAGCCCATTCAAGTCCTAGAGTTTAAATATTATTTACCGGCTAATAATATTTAACAAATACAGTTAAAGGGGGTGGTTTGAACAAAGACGGCCCCTATAGGCTTATATCATTTGCATGCTAAGTCCTAGTTCATGAACTGTTGAGAAGGGTTAGTAGGGGCATCCTTGTTAGAGCAGTATGTCATAGGCAGTGGGCTTTGAGGTTTCAAAAGCTTATGCTAGGCCCAGTGCACATCCCCCACTCCCTACCTGGGAATCAGACAGGCTATAGCTCTCAGCTATTGCTCTAGGACCATTCCTGTCACTTTTCCACCATGATGATAACGGACTGACCTTTTGAAAGTATAAGCAAGCTCCCAATTAGATGCTTTCTTTTATAAAAGTTGCCTTGGGGGTGGGGCTGAAGAGATGGCTCAGTGGTTAAGAGCACTGACTGTTCTTCTGGAGGACCTGAGTTCGATTCCCAGCATCAACATGGCAGCTAACAATTGTAATTCCAAGATCTGACACCCTTACACAGTTATACATGCAGGCAAAACACCAATTCACATAAAATAAAAATAAATAAAAAAGATTGCCTTGGTCATGGTGTCTCTGCACAGCAGTAAGAGAGCTACTGAGACTGAAGGCCTGACCATGATGTAGCTTTTGGGAATGAGGGTCTATTTTATACTCTGTATACTGCACTAGTCCACAGTCTAACATGCAGGAATATTCAATTCAAATTCTCCAGAATGTATCGTCTGTAGGCATGAAATAAGTATGACATCTATTACATCAGGAATCAATAAAAATTTCTAATGTATTAAGGGTTGGAGAGATGGCCTAGTCATTGAGAGCATTGGCTACTCTTTTGGAAGATCTGGATTCAGCTCCCAGTGCCCACATAGCAGCTCACAACTGTTCTGTAACTCCAGTTCCAGGGAATCTGACCCCCTCACACAGACATACATGTGAGCAAAACACCAATGCACATATAGTAAAAAATAAATCATTAAAACTTTTCTACCATTTTGTATTGAAGTAGTATTTGTTTTAAAGCACTTTATACCATGATGTCACAGACCCTCATTATTTTAAGAATGATACCATATGTACAGATGAATTTCTATTTCACTTAAATATTTTTGGGCAAATTAAAATACTGTGTCACTGACTAGATTTATCAATCGTATTTCTGTTTAATATACAAATGATAATATTGTGATTTGGGTAACAAATGTTTGGCAAATGATTTACCTACTCTACCTATTTTCATAGTGACACCTATTTATCATAACTTGTGGTATGTTTCCCTCCATTCACCCACAGCCATAATTGTTAGGGTATAAAAGCAAAGCCAAGAACAGGGAGCTAAAAGGAATGGGTTGGGAAAGGGTGTATTATATACATAGCACCCAATACTAGTACAGCCTCTTCAAGAACTATACTGTAAAGTTACAGCCAATGTCATACTGAGTGGTTAAAAAAAAAAAGCTTCTTTCTCTGAGATCAAGAGAAAGATGGAGTTGCCTTTGATTCTCCTTGCCTTCGATATCATTGGGATAGAGGTTCTTGTCATGGGAATTAGAAGTAAAGAAAAGAGAAAGGAAAAGCAAAGAAATATCCATATTGAAGGGGGGAAGAAAAGGAAAAACTCTTTTTTTCTTACCATCTATCTCCTATATAAGAAATTTTGAGAAATTTACTAAAACTATCAAAACTAAGATGTGGGTTTAGAGGTTACAGGGTTTAAGATCTACATGAAGTGGTAATATATTTCCATCCATCTGCCATATATGTACTTAAGAAAATAATTGACATGCAAAGAAATACAATTAGAACCTACTGCCTTTCCATGAAGAAAACTAACTCAAAATTGGTTAACACACTAATGAAAGTGTTGTAACTAAGTCCTTCTTACATGGAAGTATGACATAAATCTTCATGACCTTGGATTAGGTAAAGTTTCTTAGACACTGCATTAAATAGTAACAAAAGAAAAATAAATTAGAATTATTCAAAATAAAAATGTTTTCTCAAAGAACACTGTCAAGAGGATAGGAAGAGAACAAAGAAAACTGAAGAAAAAGGACTAGGAAAACATTTATCTGAGAAATTATTGAAAGACAGATGATAGGGACAGGGAGGTGGTTCCTGGTTAAAATGCTTACCACCAAAGCAAGAAGACGAGAGCTCAGATTTTCAGAACCCATACACATGCTGGCTGGGTGTGGTGGCCTGCCTGTAATTCCAGCCTCAGAAGGCAGAGATGGAATCCCTGGACCAAGCTGGCCAGCAAGACTAGTGGGACTGATGAGTTACAGATTCAGTTGAAAGATATTGCTGCAAAGGTAAAGGAGCATCGGAAGCAGATTCCTGACATTCACACCATATACACATACAAACACACACACATTCACAAACAAAACATACACGTAAATAAGTGAAGAAAAGGTTTTATAACAACCCCAGAGTATATTTAGAGACTCTCTAACCCAGTAATAACAGCAAGAAAATGCCAATTTAGAAATATACTGAATCTAAATAGACCACTCTTAGAAAAGATATACCAATAAGTACATAAGAAGCAGTTCAGCAGCTTCAGTAATTAGGGACATACAAATCAAAATCACAATAACACACACCTTCAAACCAACCAAGATAGCTATACTTTTAAAAGACACATAATGACAAGTACTGTTCACCATGTGAAAAAAATTGTAACACACACACACACACAGTGTTGATAGAAGTTTGAAATGTTGCAACCAGTGTATAAAACAGCTGGCAGTTTATAAAATGTACACTACAGCCACTACATTGCTGAAGTAAGTGATCAGCAATTTTGCTGCATTATATAATCAATGAAAACAAAAATATCTCCATATCAGAATCTCAATACAAATGTCTATGGTAGTGCTATCCATAGTAGCTAAAACCTGGAGATACCACAAATGTCTATCATCTGATACATGGATATGTTAAATTAGATGTGTCCTTACAATGAAGTTTTATATAGCAATAAAGGAAGTGAAGTACTTATTTATTCATGCAAGAGTAAAAATGCTGCGTGGAACTAGCAGTCACAAAAGAGCATAGCCCATTTCTTTTGGGCATATATGGGCATATCTATAAAGACACAAAGTAGGTTCCTGACTATGGTATGGTGGGGAAGGAAGGCTGAGAAACAGGAGATGACTGTCAATCTCTATAGGATTTCTTTATGGAAGGATGGAATTCTCCAAACTGTGGTGAAAGCAGCCCAGCTTGAAATTGAAGTGGGAAAGTTCTATGGTAGTTGAATTATATGCCATAAAAGCCATGGCTAAGATGAGATATACACACGAGTGTTGATTTTGGTAAGATTTTGTTATTAATTTCCTCCTATGTCTGTCACAACAATCTGCATATTCACTTAACTGATCCATGTCTGCATTTCTATGACCATAGTCTTAAATGTAGAATGTTTGTCAAACTAAATACATTACCAGTTGACTAGATATTGTCTACAGTGTGAGCATTTAGAACATTTAAAGAAAACACCTAAACTGCATTTTATCATTTTCAGTATAGTCAACACATCACTTTTGTTATCACTAGCTTTGACTCCAGTAGTTAACATAGTTATCTATAATATAAACCCACATTAATCAGAAATGACATTACTTTTAGCAATACAGTGTTCTTTTGTCTAGTTCTGCTATTATTTCTTTGCTACTAAAATCTTGAATGTTAATTATCACTTAATCTACAGTAACACGGAGAATTGAGTGTTCCCATCAGTTTGTACCTACCCCTTTCGAATCAATCACACCAGGCTTTGCATTGAACTTCACCGTCTTCAATCGGGCACGTTCCTTTCTTTCCACCCTAATGAAAATGAAACACAATTGAGTGGCGTGACATTTATGATGAAGTTCCTTATTAAGTAAAGGGCACTTCTTCATCTCTACAATGCAAATAAAACATGGTCTGGAATGTGTTGTTTCCTTTGGAAAGGATAAAAACACCCTGGAAATTTTTGTCTTACATGCATTGACAGCCCTAATATTTAGAAATAAGAGATAGAAAGTATTGAAATGATTGAATCAGGCAGAATCTATTTCAGGAAATCACAGGCCAGGAAAACTAATAGCAAGAATGGAAACAAGCCCCTCGTCCCTCCTACTCTCCTATTAAAGGGCGATATTACACAGTTAGCTTCACATGGCAACCAATATGTTATATGTACCCTAGAATGTTCCTTTAAGGAGTTTAATATGTCTTCTGTCATTTCTACGGCATCATTATCTTACTTGTCACAGAATGAATACTTGCCATGTTATAAACCAAGAATATAGGAATAAAGAAAACATTTAAAGCATGATTGTAATGGGCATTCATCATGATATGCTTGTAGCAAGAACAGAGCCAGACAAACACTCCTAACAGTCTCACTGGGGGCTGGGGGAAGAGGATAAAGAGGTGGAGCGTCAGTTATCCGAACTAAAAGGGAAAGAATGAAAAAGATGAGCATGCATTCCAGTTCCTAACAAGCCAGGAAGCTGAAGAGCTGTGCCATGGGGTCCATACAAGATGAGGTGAAGCTGTAGAGTTCCATAGGATGTTGGGGGGCCAGGTGTGCTGGCATATGCCTGAAACCTATCACTTAGGATGTAGAGGCAACTGGATAATGAATTCAGGGTAAACATCAGATATGTGAGTTCAAGGCCTGCCTGACCTACATGAAATCACAAAATGTCTTTAAAAAAAAAAAAAGAGATAAGTCTGGAGGGAGGTATCTTAGTTGATAAAGTTCTTGCTTTTGACAAGGACCAGAATTTGAATCTATATAAAAAGCAAGGCATGGTGAGGGATGAGTTTATAATCTTAAAAGAGACAGAGATAGGTGGATTCCTAAGGCAGGCTAGCTAGTTAGTTCAGCTTGCTTTGTGCATTCCAGATCAAAAGAGAGTCTGTCTTAAAGAAGAGGGGCATAAGGATTATAACCAGGGGTTTATGTATACATGCCTCCATACACATATGAGCATCCACATACACATACTTCTCTTTCTGCCCCATTGAGCCACTCAAAATCTTGGGTAGTAGAAACAAGGCATAAATGAGTAAGGCAGTATAATCAAACTAGAGTTTTAAAATTTTACTTTTATTTATGTGTATATGTATGTGTGTGCATGTAAGTATATGCACATGAGTATGAAGGCTTTGTAGAAGCTGGAGGAGAGTATTTGAGTCTCCTTGGAATTCCAGGCATTTGTGACCTGTCAGACATGAGTACTGGGCCCTGAACTCAGGTCCTTTGCAAAAGCAGAAAACACCCTTAACCATTGAATTTTCTCTCTAGTTCTTCAGAAAAGGATCCTGGTACAATGGAAAAGAATTCTGGGAAGAAAAGAGAGAAGATTGGGTGTGTTCAGAAGATGTTGCCATAACCTAGGCATGTCAATAAAGGATAGGCAGGATAACTAGGAGATTAGAAAAACAGCTTAAATACCAGAAATAAAATTTGATTTGTTTCCTGTTTCAAACTAAAGTTGAAAAAGAGGAATCTATGTAGACCTTTCACTTTTCCAGGCCCCTACAGTAAAACATTGTTTTCATTTCCTATTAGTCACAACAGCACTGGATTTTATCTCTATGGCAGGTTCATCTTGATTTCCTTCTTTAGAACATTTTACATTGAATACACAAGGCTGTGTAGTTCTCTGTTCCAAGTGCATGTAACACTCAGAATATTAGAGAAGGGCCTTCTGTGGACGATCATTGTATGGAATACTATTTGGTAGGCTGCTGTAACATGACTTTGTTTCAATTTGGCTAGTTTTAATTCCATTTCTTTTCTTTCTGGGGAAAGAAAAGAGCAAGTGAAAGAAAAATACTCCTGAATCTATAGAAACCTAATGGTTTATGAAGCCTAAGCTATTCATAGCTCTGTAATTAGCAGCAGGCTACTTCCTAAATGAGAGCTCTTTTGTGTTTCCAACTGAAGCACGGAGGATCTGGGTTTCTATAGTTACAGGATGAAGCTTCAGAATATATTTATTTTAGTGGCAGAGTAGAATATTGGAGTGGAAAGAGCTAAACAAAACCTTGCATGTCTAACATTAGATATTAAAGCAACATAGTCCATGGAGAGAAACCTGTGTTGAGAATCTCTCCTGCATCCTCCCAACACATATCAGTTGGGGGAGAGCAAGCGAGGCTTGGGATAAACCACCAAGTAGAAGTTCATCAGGAAGAGGCCTGCTCAGAGCTCGTCAGCTGGTGTGTCTCCACTCAGAGTTAAAGCTAAAATAGTAATTCTTATTCACCTCTTTAGATTTTTCTAAAACTATTGTTAGAGCCTTTAATTTACTTCTGGCTCCTTTGCATTAATTTGCCTAATGATGGGAACCACTAATTTATCCTGCTGTCAAAATGACTGCAGCATGTGGAGAACACATGGTTATTTGATCAGAGAATGAAAATAAATTTGGCATAAACCCCAAGAAGCCACAGCATATATGACGCAAGGTTTAAAGCAGTATTCTGACCTGAGAATTATTTGAGCAGAACAGTCCACACATTCTAACATATTTTGAGGTCATTCTTTTCACTATTATTAAGTGACCTTATAGACCAGTTTTACTGGGGTCATCATTTAAATCCTTGTTTACAAAGAATATAGTCAGACACACATAAGTGCACACACATCTATCAATTACTCTGGTATGTTAATATTTTTAAGTTGGAAATAGGTTTTTCATACAGTATATTCTGATTATGATTTCTTCTCTCTCAAGTTCTCTCAGATATCCCCTTTTCCCCACTCACCCAAATCTACATTTATCTTTATCTCTTTCATTAAAAATAGAAGAGCACAAAACAAACAACAAACAGAAATCCTTAATACAGGTAAAAGAAAAAGAAGAAAATGGTAGGTTACTAAGGAGATAGTACTTGTGCTCACTCACGAAGGAGGTTAGAACATCTTGGTTCTTATTTGGGTGGGAAGTATTGTGAATGATGGAAATATAAATGACAGCTGAACTTTTAATATGCACCTACTAATGATTCTCTTTCTTATTTGTATCATCTTGCTTGTTCCCTTGATAACCCGACAACACAGGTCTTGTCAAATTCATTTTGTGGCTGTCAAAGCTGAGGCTTGATGAGTGACAGAGTGGAAGGTGATGGGAACAGTTTGGACTTGCTCCCACTAACCACTGACACCAGTGTCTGTCTGCTTTTGGGGAAACAGAACTCAAAGCCCTGTCTTGCCTACTCCACTCATTGGAAATCCAACCAATACAGGGGTTTGGATGCATGACGCATAGCTGAAAAGCCAACACATAGCCATAAAAGGCTTATGCTGAATTTGCCCACAAATGCTATGCCCTGCTTCTCTCAGCCCATTTCCCTTGTCCAAACATTCTGAATTATATGAATTATACACAACAAGACTTAAACATAACTATTGAGAGAGCAACATATTGTGATGTGCTGGCCTCAAAATTTAGAATAAATTTGCTCTAGAGACTGATATCGATTTAATTAAATGCTCCTTTGCCTGGCACACATTGAACTGGTCTCTCTTTAGCACATCATATACTGTACCAATTCGTCACAAAGAATTGCTTCCATTGGATCTCTGCAGACCTCTCTCCTCAGGGGAAATGGCTATAGGTTACTTTATCTTCCTTGCCTCTGTATTCTAGATCTTTCTGGGATACAGTGACTCGCTTACGCCCAAAATAGGAACCAAGTCTGAGAGTTGAGACTTTCAACAATGCAGTGTTTTTTCTTTTGGCACCAAATGCTTAAGATCAGACAAATGGAAAATAGTCTTTGAGTGTACACCAAGTATTCAAGGTTTTGCTTAGCACTTCACCTATTTTACCTATAACCTAAACTATGATTTATGGCTTATCAGGGAGCTTGGCACATAGTACATATGCATTAATAAAGAAGTGAATCTTTGTTGAATGAAAGAATGAATGGGGTCTCGGGCAGGTTATTAGTTCTTGACCAGTCTGGGAAAACTCAGGCTGAAGGATCTGAAGTGACTTGTGCAGAAAGTAGTGTTTTCTATTAAAAGCCCATCATTTCACTATCTTTTCTATCAACAAGAGTCAAGGTCAGAGGCTGGAGAGTTGGCTCAGTAGCTAAGAGCATTGGCTGCTTTCCCAGAGGATCTCAAACCAACAGAGCATCTTACCAATGTTTGTAACTCCAGTCCCAGGGGGCCTCTGAGGGCAACAGGCATGCTTGAACATACAGTCAAAACACACATACACATAAAAATAAATAGAAAAAAAAATTAAAAAAAAAATCTAGTTTAAAAAATAGCATTGACTTCTGTAGTTACTATAATCTTTGGCAAAAGGATATATTAAGGCTCCACAGCCTTTGCTTAAGGAAATGGTGGACTTGTATGTATAGAAGCCAACAACAGTAGAACCAGTTGTCCACTTGGGCTCAACACATCAACTGAACGGGTTAGGCAGTCATCATCCTCTACACCTAGTCTTCTTGTTGACTAAAGCACTAGAAACATGAACGGGGAGGCAAAGCTTGAGCAATCCATTCAGATTCCTAGCATCTCTGGATAGCACCAAATGACTGTGCTTCAACAAGTCCTTGGCTCTTTCTCCAACTCCCAGCTGGTATTTTCAGGTTCCAGCCAAGCATAACTGATTGGAGCACTAGTTGGGGGAAACATGATGTTTTCCTGGGCTTCCTATGCCTGTGTTCCGTAGGCCCTAATTGAGAGGAAAATAAAATACCATCCACCAGAGTAGATGCTGTGGGGTACAGGTTTAGTAAGCTTTGAGTTAATGTTAGATATGGGTTGTATTCAATAATCAATGAATAGTCACTTGGATTCACAGAGTATGTGCCAGCTCCTGGCTTGGCCACTTATAACCTATGTGGTGCTAGTAAATAGAGACCATGCTAAGAGCCCAAATGCTGAAGTCACACCTAGGCTTGAGTTTTCCTTTGCCTCTGGTTCCTGAACCTTTGACTTAGAAGAGGCATTCAACCTTTTATGGTGGCTTTTCATGTTGGCCAATTGTGAATAGTAAAGAGCCTACCAAGAGTTACAGCAGAGGCTAAATGAAATCATAGAAGGTGAAAGTTTAGCAGTTTGCTGCAGTATGTCAGGCTATAAAGATGTTATACTAAGTGTCACTAAAGCCACTTGCACTACCAGTCTCTGTTTCCTCACCTTTAAAAGGGAAGCAGCATATGCTTACTATCATTGTCAACCCTCTCAGGTGAGACAGAGGCATGGACTTCTCTCTGAGGGCATCCCCAGTGTGGGCCTGGAGTAGTTAGAATGGGAAATGTTTTCACATGTGTTGGAACACGTGTTCCCCACTTGGTGGTGCAATTTTGGAAGGTTGTGGTATATTTCAGAGATGGGGCCTTGCTCAGGGTTCATAGTGCAGATCTAGTCATAGCCAGAATTCTGTCTCTGCTTCCTGATTCTATAGAGATGTAAGTGGCGGTTGCCTCATATTCCTATAACCATGGAGCCCTGCTGCCAGGTTTTCAGCACTGTCAAGGACTACAACCCCCTAAACTGTGAGCCAAGAGCAACCTTTCCTCCTGTACATTGTACATGTCAGGTATTCTGTTAGGGGAATGAAAAAATAAGTAATAAATGGACTAAGCCTGAAGTGCTGTAGGGCTGTGAAAGCCTAAACCTTTACAGGTTCTCACAGAGATATATGAAAGCTGAAAGTTCAAATTCAGGCTTAGTCCCTTGCTGTTAATGTGATTCTGGCAGGATTCTTGGGGATCTCTGAATTCTGTTTCTACAACTGAAAGCTATCTTGGAGTAGTGCTCTTAATATAGTGGGAAGCCATTTAATCATGCTTCCAGAAAGACATGAGCCCACTAACTGCTAAGTGAACTTACTTCTCAGACCTCTGGTTTCTCTTTGAGCTTTCTATGAAAATTAAACTGACATCATTTATTTGAAAGCATCTGGCATGATGCATAGTGCTATTAGTTAATGTTCCTACCAAAACTTATGTTGAAATTTAATCAACATTGTGTGGTCTCAATGAGTGGAGCATATGGAACATTCAAGGGATGACTGTGTTATAAATATTCTGCTCTCACAAATGCTTAATCCATTTATGAACTAAAACACTGTCGAACTAATAGATTATTGTAAGAGTGGGCATGTTATAAAGACCTTGAACTTGTGTGTTTCCCTTATGGGATGCCCTGTAATGTCTTAGAATATTTAGAGGACTCATAAGTAAAACTTTCAACACATGTGGTCACTGAACCTTGTGCTGACAGACCTCCAGGAACATGAGCTAAATAAGCCTGCATACTATATAACTAAAACAGTCAGCTGTCTTGTGTTATATAAGCAACAAAGACAATAACATATGGTCATAGCTATAATGAAAAGGAATCCATTCTTTAGTCTCTTGTCTATTATCTTCTGTTGGTATCTTTACAATAAAGTCATCATTACTTTAGTCACGGGGTAGCTGGCAATGTTATATGAATGGTCTTGTGAATGATGAGATCCGTGCAGTGTTCCTACAACACAAATGGTATACCTACCTCCACACAGACATACCCAAAGAAATGCTAACTGAATTGAGTTCTGACAAGTCTTATCACTGTACCTTCCTGAGGCAAGGGCACACAAGTTAAGATGCCATTGTCTAAATTCAGATCTCAGCTCTGCCACTTACTACATGGGCAACCTCAGGTAGACTCAGAGCTTCTTTGTGCTGCATCTCTTTCATTTGTATGAAGGGCATGAAAAAACAGTGTCTTATCCAAGGAGTTGTAATGAGACCTAAACATGTTAAAACCACAAAGAGCTAAACATCAGGTTAAGAGTATTTTGTCCTAAGAGTATTTTATGCATACATTTATTCATTATGAAAAAGAAGAGGAGACTGAAAGCATCCATAGTATTTGCATTGGATGATTAGACAGAACCATCAAAAGAGACACATTGTTGTAAAGGGTAGACTCATGCACTGCTGCTGTCCATGCCAACTACCTCCACTCTCCTATACAAACTCAGGAAGCAGGTAAGAAAGGAGCTAATGACTTCAAACATCTACCAGTTGAATACGTTCATTTACATTTCAGAAAATATTTTAGTTTTATTTTTAATAATGTGCAAGTTAGGAGATATATGTACACAAGTACAGGTGTGTGGGGAGAAGAGAGACATGAGATTATCCTGGATGAGAGCAGATGGGTAGTTAGGCATGAGCCACCCATTGTGGGTGTTGGGACAGAAATGTCTTGGATTCTTTACTAGATCAATACATGTTCACCATTTGGATTTTTATTGGCATGAAAATTAACATGAAGGCTCTTTAAGAGGTAGGATTATCTGTGATTTTTACTTTTCTCCTAATATTTCTCTAAAATTATTTTTATACAGTGAGACAATAATAGTTTTAGAATACATCAAATATGTTTGACATAATTGAAATCCTAAGAAAATATTCATAACATAGATTTTACTAAAAATATAAACATGTTTTTTATTTTGCATAAAATATATCTGCAGCCAGGCAGTGGTAGAACACTAATCCCAGCATCAGAGAGGCAGAGGTATGCAGATTTTGGTGAGTTCAAGGCCACCCTGGTCCACAAAGTGAGTTCCAGGAGAGCTAGAGCTAAAACACAGAAATATACTGTCTTGAAAAACAAAATAGGCAAATCAAAACAACTTTGAGATACCATCTGACACCTGTTAGATTGGCTAAGATAAAAGACACAGAGGACAGCCTATGCTGGAGAGGATGCGGAGCAAGGGGAACACTCCTCCATTGTTGGTGGGAGTGTAAGCTTGTTCAGCCATTTTGGAATGCAGTATGGCGGTTTCTCAGAAAATTGAGAATCAATCTCCCTAAGGACCCAGCAATACCACTTCTGGGTGTATACCCTAAAGAGGCACAGTTATACTCCAAAGGCATTAGCTCAGCTATGTTCATAGCAGCGTTATTTGTAATAGCAAGGACCTGGAAACAACCTAGATGTCCCTCAACTGAAGAATGGATTAACAAACTGTGGTACATCTACATAATGGAGTACTACTCAGCAGTAAGAAAAAATGATATCCTAAAATTTGCAGGCAAATGGATGGATTTGGAGAATATCCTACTGACTGAGGTATCACAAACTCAGAAAGATAAGCAGGGGATGTACTCACTCATTAGTGGACTCTAAACAAAAAAACAAATAAACAAGAAAAAAGCCAAGCATGCCCAAGCGGCAAACCACAACCACTGAACAGCTTGGGATCAGAAATACCCTGGACTGACACCTTGGATCCTACTCCCCCTAGAGGAACACCCGACTCACTCTTGAGGGAGCGGGAGAAAACTGCATCTGCCAGGAGTGGAGACTGAACTAAGCAATATTGGGGCAGTGGGACCATGGGACTGCCTGCA
Source organism: Sigmodon hispidus (assembly GCA_004025045.1). Classification (NCBI taxonomy): domain Eukaryota; kingdom Metazoa; phylum Chordata; class Mammalia; order Rodentia; family Cricetidae; genus Sigmodon; species Sigmodon hispidus. Next base: position 110,409 of record PVIH01004554.1, read on the forward strand.
GCCTGCCCAGGGAGGGGATGGGGATTTGTGGAGAAGAAAGAATGACCTAATGTGGTGGGAGGGGGAAGGGACCTTGAATAAGGATATACAAGGATAGAAAGTGTGACTTTTTTGTTCATAATAATGATAATAAAAAAGGAAAAAAAAGAAAAACAAGAATGCAAATAAATAAGATCACAGGAGCACTTGAATAAACTCCTTCAAACCAGCTGTTGTACGGCTGGTAAGATAATTTCCTTAACTTAAAAAAAGGCTTCTTTTAAAATATGAAAAAGTCAATTTAAGAATGATCATGAGCAAGTAGAAAATTGTTTCTGAGAGGGCTGTTCCTTGAGGGAAATGATGAGCAATTGACTGAATGAATGACTATTGATAAGATGGTTAGAATCACAGAAACCTGGGTTTGGAAAGCACTGGACAATTTCCTGGTTCGAACCCTCCTCCCCCCATCTAAAATGTGAGAACTTTTATGTCTTCCTGGAGGTTGAGAGCATCTCTAGGAAATTTCAAGGGAAAGAATGATTTCTTTATAATGAGCTGAAATCTATTTCTGATGGATTCTGTTCCTCCACTCAGCCTTTATCCCTGGGACCAACTGAATAGGCCAGCTTGTTCCAAGAACAGCTCAGACAGCTTTGGGGAACTGAATCTGGGCAAGCCAGGACACATCATCTTGACTTTTTGTTTTCATGGAAATTCACAAACATGTAAGGTAGCATTGAGAATCACAACATGAACTCAGTGGACTAAAGAGCATGCACACAACTGGGAGAGAGAAGTCATGGGTCTGTGAAGAACTGAGGGCAAGATGGTGAGGAGTGATTCTCTTTCTATCTTTCTCCTGGTCCTCTTTCCTCTTCCAACTGTGTCTGTCCATTCTCCCCTACACAAGCCCATTAGCGCTGCCCAAATATGCATGGATATGGGCCATCCACTGGAGTATGGCCAACCTGCCAGGGATGACACCTCCATTGAAAACTAAGTCTCCTGCCCTCACAGCCATCACTTTCAATAGCTCCTCAGCTAGGGATAGGGACTCATAGGTCCTTCCCAAGCTATACTGGAATGCTGACAGACTTTAGATTTGATATAGTCAATGTGTGTTTCACAGACCATGTCTTACACTAGAAGGACATTCATGAGAAGAAAACTTCCTGGCGGTGGTGATTAGTGGCTGCTGGGACATATGGATGAGTTGGCTGGTGTGAGAAATATTTCTGCCTTTCAAAAACAGAGGTGAGAAAGCATTTGGAAGAAAAGGGCTCAGTATGCTTAAGAAATACATAGAACTAAAATCTGAGCAGATAAAAGGAATGCTGGGATGGAAAATAAGATCAATTGAAAGAGGAAAAGGTAACTGTTCACCTAGCAATTTATGGCTCAAGCATCTTGTCCCTAGTGTGATGTGGGATGTTTCTCTGTATGGTGTGAATTACCATTGGTAAATAAAAGAACTGTTTTGGCCTATGGCAATATAGCTTATAGGCAAGTGAGAAATCCAAACATAGATAAAGAAGAAGGAGGGTGGAGTCATAGGGAGACACTACAAGATGCTGTTGAGAGAGCAAGATGTAAAAGTGCAGCCACATGGCAAAACATAGATTAATAAAAATGGGTTGAGTTAAGATGCAAGAGCTAGTTAGCAATAAGCCTGAGCCATAGGCAGAACAGGTTTTAATTAATATAAGCATCTTAGTTATTAATTGGGACTAAGTGGCTGCAGGAATGCAGGTCTGGACCTGGACTAGATGGACCAGAAACTTCTGGTTACATTCCTGTAGTAAGTTGCCTTTTATACTTGGCCTTTCTGCAAAATTTCCTGGTAAATGCTGAACCATGGGAATCATTGCATCAGCTCATGAATTGGCATGCAGGTTCATAAGTACAGCCTTTAGAATATAGCTGCTAAGAGAATCATGGGAGCAGCTCTTCCCTTTCCATTTACGCCTCATCAAACTCACCAATTTTGGTAAAATCCTAACATGCAGAGAATGAGAAATTTTTTATTCTTGTCACCTGTCACCACTGACAATTTTTCTGTAGAATGCCTATCACGATTAGGCATTTTCTGTACAGTTCCCCTCCCCTCCCTCCCTGCATTTCTACTCCCTAGATAACTAACGCACACATGGAAGTCCGGGGAGGGAGCAGCCGAGAGCTATACATAGAAGGCATCCTTACCTCCGCTTGCTGGGAATGACACCCATCTCCTCACTGTCCCCATCTAGTGTGACCCTTCTGGCTTGCCACCACTCATCATCAGAGGCATTGATGACATGGAGAATGTCTCCGTATTTAAAACTAAGTCCTTGGCTAGGCAGGCCACTGTCCTTGCTCTTGTCATAGTCAAACATGGCTCTGAAAGAAAGAACAAAAGAGGGCGTGGTTAGAACCCGACGGCACTGGTTAGAACACATGCTTCAGAATTTCAACTCTTGTTCGGAGGCTCCATCATCTGCATGGCTTACTGGATGGTGCTACACAGTTTTCATGTTTGGCCATGTACTGAGGTTACTTCTTGTTTTTCCTCTCTGGTTGCAGAGGCAGCCGATAGGTCCCTATAACTAGTCTGCTTTTTTTCTTTCTTGGAGACCATCCAATGTAACTAAGTGATAATGACAGCTGAGGCCCTCAGTTTATTACCCAATTGAGATATTTTTTTCTTCCTATCAGAACAAAATTTTACAAATGAAAAATAAATGAAGAAAACCCTGGCCATCTTTCTGAAGTTCTTTGTGCTACAAATAAATTCCCTTCAATACAACAGCTCATAGACTCCTTCCTTTATAATAGAGAAAAGTAGTAAAAATGTAAAAAAAAAAAAAAATGTCTACCAAATGATTGATTCCCCACAACAAGGGAATATCTTATTATTACTGATCCCTGAGTGATTGCAAGGATTACTGTAATGACATGAATGAGTGCTTAAAATGTAAAAAGTGGGAGAAAAATTAGTGTGTTTACATGTGTATAGAACAAAATCATTTGAACAATATCATAGGTCTTTTTACTTCCACGAAATCCAGACCTGTCTCATCATTGTGCTGATCACTCTGAATTGTAATCCTTTGTTATCATGGAAGTGGCTTGGCAAAGCCCTTGCTAGGACCAAATGCATTGCAATTTGTGAGGCTGCTTCAGGGCCAGAGGAAGAATCAGTATGAAAACAGTGACAAGAGCAGTTGAAGCCATAAGGCTGTGACAATTTATTGCATGTATGACACTGTCTATATTTTGACATATCCCTCGCATATTAAAACCCACCAGCACACACAGAGTGTCTAAGGTTTCCCAAGAGAAGAGTCTACCACCTCCCTATGAATCCCTTTCATTCTGCTCTGGAATTTTTGTAATATTGTAACCACTGTGCATGTTAAACCAGCTAGATTTGGAGAGTAGAGTTTTCTAAAATCATTAGGGCCAAACCAGGCTTTTTTTTTCCTTCCTTCCCCCCCCCCTCTTCACTGTCAAACAAATGTCACATCTGCTGTCATGGTAACCAAAAAAAGTGCTGAAGATAGCAGTTAGCACTCAAATATTATAGAAGTTGAATTACTTACAATACAGCCATTTCTAGTATCCCTAAGTGATGCAATTTGGAGAGGGCCTTTTGGTTTGAGTGCCTGGAATAAATTATTTCTTCCTTGACCATCTGCATCCTCCCTATCAGGGACTCACACAGAGTCCCAACCAGAAAAGTAGGGGTGGAGAAGACAGACATCCCTCCTGCTGATGACAGTTCATTGTGTGATACAGCAGAAATCAATTAACATTCCAGAGCCAATGTGTCTAGTGCACAGTTACCTACTCATAATGGAAACAACCCAGGCAATGTCTAACGTGGTAGGAGCTATGTAGTGCAAGGAGTTATATTGGTGAAGAACTACCATTGAGGCCATTCCATGTGCCTTAATAGTCACACAGCTGGTTACTAAGGCAAGCAACTTAATCTTTCATAGACTTCAGTTGTTCATGTATGATATGCAGTGATGGTGCTGGCTCCATTACTGAGCTGTCTGGGTAAATTGTATAAAGCAATGGGCATAAAACATGTACAGCAGTGCTTAGCATATGCTAGCTAATTGTATACATGGACTATGTTCCTTTTTACATTGGGTTCTAACAAGATTCCTGTCTATTGATTGCACTTTGTGGGAAAAAAAAACAAAGTTAACACACCCGTCTTAAGACAATTGTTCTTTAAAAAGGCCTATGGCAAAGGCATGCTTTAGCTGATATTTAGAACTTATACTCTAGAAAGACTCCCACTAGTTTTGGACATAGTATTCCATGTGACTGCTTTGCACTAACACCTTCACTCAGGCTGAAAATAGCTGTGCTGTGCTCCAGGCGGCTCTCAACACAACCTTCCATCCTGAGTCTCCAACAATTGACCCCGAAGACAACACCTACCACCTGTTGTCACAAATGGATACCAGAGGAAACAGGCGCACGTCTCATGTGCCTCTTAGGAGAAAAGGTTTCTGGAAGTTTGTACTTCATGACCTGCATTCTTTGACCCCGGGTCTTTTCCATTTACTGATTTTGTTTTGTAGATTTTTGCTATTTAAAAAAAAAAAAAAAATCAGTTCTGAGTTTGGCTATGCTGGCCTCTATGAATCAAACCTGGAAGTCTTGGGAAATTATATAGACAGCAACACATTTTTATGTAGACTATCAAAACATATCCATAACTCCATCCATTCTTGTAAAGGTACTATAAATAATACTACATCTCCTTTTACAGAGAAAGGAGGCCCAATGACTGGCCCCAGGATACCTAGCTCAGCAGCAACAATGCAGAACAGTGTGGGACTGCAGACCCAAGATCCAGCTTGGTGTCTTTACCCTGTCACCTATTCAGCCAGGGAAGAGGTGGTAGTGGTGACTGTGTAAGGACAATAACAGTACCAATAGCAACCACCACAACTTAGCCTGGAGGTTTGTAATGAGCCTAAAAGTAAATATTGGCAGTCTCGTCTTGTATACAAGGAAACGAATGTAGGAAATTATGGGACCCGTCCAGCTCACACGTGTACATGTATTGGAGAAAGAATGTATAGTAATACCTATCTGACTCCAAAATCTACTTTTGTAGTCCTTTCTCATTGTGACTCATTTTTCCAGCCTGTTGCCCTCTGGTCATGACCTATCAGTGCCAATGACTTTCAGTTTCACCTTCTGGATGGATAACTCATTATCTGTGTGTTTCTGAAGTTTCCTTATTGGTTCATTCCTGTTCCAGAATGTCTCACCTTAAAAGTACTGTTTGGTGGCTTGGTTCTAGGCCTCAAGTGTGAAGGACATAGATAAGAGACAGAGGGCCTCATGTGACCGCCAGTAAGACAGAATTGGATTGTCTTAAGTTTATTTAAATTGTAAAATAATGCCAACTACCTTTAAGAGTTACGGTAAGATTTAAATGGAAAGAAATGTACCAATGGCTTGACACCAGAGAATGCTAAACAACAACATTCAGAGCCCAGAGCATGTCAGCCTTCCAGAACCTGTCTGGACCACACCCATGCTTCCTAGTATCTGTCTTCCATACTGTTTTGCAAAGACATCAAGAGCCACTCTGTCTTCTAGACACAATTTAACGTAAGGCAAAGGCAGATCCTTGGTACACGCCTCTAGAAGTGCTCCAGGTGGCCCCTGGAGGCCCCTTTCTCACATCTCTCTATACTCACATGGGATGTGGGGTGTGGACATTATTCCCAGCAGTCCTCACCAGGTTAGATACTTGTGCTACTGAGTGCCATCCATTCCTAGGAGTACCCGAGGGGCAGTTTCCTGCTTCTGCCTGAGGCAGGAGCCTTGGTTGAGGAACTCAGCACTGTGCTCTTTCCATGCATTGTGCATATTCTGGCAATCTGATCCTCTAGGGTCACACTGACTCAAACTTGCTGGATTTCTAAAACCCAGCAGCTGACACATTTCAGCTTCTGTCTCCTTTGGATATTAATGGATCCACATGTCTGGGAAAAATGCTACAGTGCCTCATCACCTAATTTAAGAAGCGATAAGCTGTTTTTAATTTGTCTCATGTGCTAATTCATTACAATGGCTTTTATAAAATGCCATTAAGACTCACACTTGGCACCCAGGGTGCTTTTAACAAGTCCATTAAGACAAGTGGAATTTGACACAAATAATGCATCCCTCCTGCCCCTCCTGAGATGCAATGTGCAGTGCCTTTTTGAGAACTAGAAAAGTCTAAGAAAGAAAGAGTAAAGCTGCTCATCTGTGTAGCTGCACATGGTAGCTGCAAAATACCAGGGTACCCAAGTGAACAGTGCTTAGATGTACCCAGCTATATATTGGGCACTCTGTTTTTTCTGTGTTGGCCAAGTTACCAGGTAGGCACAACAGCATGTGGGTCATAAGCCTGTCTTCTGAGGCAGAAGAAACCTGGATTTTGGTTCCAGTTCCATCATTCCTACCTATATGTGATTCCTGGGTGACTTGTGACATGTCACCTAACTTCTTAGAATGAAGGCCACTTAGGCGTAGGATACTATCTTTTTTTCACTGAGGAAATGCAGATAATGATGCGTTAATTTCATAGAAAGTTGAGGAGCTACAGCTACAGGATGATTCATTGAGTGCCTAGTGCAGACTAAGCTGCACTTGTTTATCTCTGACAGTCATCATGCCACAAAAGTGTTTGTCTGGTAAGGAAATAAGACGTAGAAGCTAAAGTGAAATAACTGGGGCTCAAATGTAGATGGATGTATCTGATTTAAAAGCTCCTAAACTTAGAATTCTGGGAACTCCTGATAAAAGTGGTGTTTAGAGCACATTGTACCCAAGGAGCCCATGACTGGGTGACAATATCTATATTGACACCCTGGATTAGATTTCAGAGTCAACAGTCTATTGGGTTCACATTCAGTTCTCTCAGCTACTCTGCAATAAGTAACATATCAGGTATGTTATGTAATGTGTAGAAGGAAGATGTGGCATTGAAACTGATGCTACGACCTGTGAACTTCCCACCGCACCAACCCATGGGTTCTTTCTTCCACAAGCAACCCCCATCCAACTCCAAACATTTATGCTTTCTTCTAGAGTTTAGACTGTGGTAATATCCAACAGCATGACAGTACAATGCTTTCTCCATTGGTGAGAAGTTTGACCCATCTCTTTCAGTCTAGGATAGCAGAGAATGATGAAAGTGGTGGGATCCCCAGAGACAGTACCAGAAAAGAGAAAAAACAATGTTGGGTCTCCTGATTATAAAGAAGGATGTGGTAGCAAGAATAATGTCCCTAACCTAAGCTCCAAAATAACTATACCTTAGTCTTAACAGCTTTGTAAATCTGTTACATTCTATAGCAAAAGATACTTGTAAATGTGGCTAATCTTGGGGAGATTTCCCTGGATGCCCAAGTGTGCTCAGTTTAGTTGCAGGAGTCCTTAACAGTGGAAGAAGAAAGTGTAAGCGTGGACCAGAGAGATGTATCTTAATCAAAACAAGTGGAAAGTTGATTCTCTCTTACAGACTCCAGAATTGCTACAGCCTGCAGACAGCTTCCTTTGATTCTGCCAAGTCATATAGAACTATGAAGTCAAGTCATTTATGCTGTTTTAAATTCTTAGATGTTGAATAAGTTGTAATGGTATCCACAAAAATAGTATCTATTTTGGCCAGATATGGTGTATTGTATGATGCAAGTTATAATGTAAGTTCCTAAGAACCACTTTGGAGTTGGATTCTGGAAAGAGGCTAGATGAATGCTGGGGTCCACTGTAGAAAAAGCCTATAGTTTTTTGAACAAATACCAGCAGAAATAGAGATATTAAGATGATCCAGTGAAACTTCACAGATTTCCCACAGAATTCTGAGCTTGGGGGATGTGGGGTGTGAGAATGTATTACAGCAAACTAGGAAATACTAAGAAGTGTTAGTGAGATACGGTCCAGCAGTTATGTGGAAAACAATGGGAGACAGTGGTAGAAACAAAATGGCTTTTCCTTAAGATGCTCCTGTATCAGTTTCTAGAACAATAGTTCTCAGCCCTGTGGGCTATGGTCCCTTTGGAATTCAACTGACCTTTTCATGGAGGTCACATACCAAATATCCTCCGTATCAAATATTTACATAACAATTTATAACAGGGGAAAAGCTACATTTATGAGGTGGCAATGAAATAATTTTATGGTTAGGGGGTCACAACAACATGAGGAACTGAATTAAAGGGTGTCAGCATTAGGAAGAATTCTTGGAACCACTATCTTGGTACCTTATGTTACATAAAGGACATATAGATGTGCCTATAGTCTGGGAGGAAATATCGGGGTGGACTCAGCCTGATCACATAAGATCTTGAAATGAAAGAAGCCACAACATAGAGCTGAGAGAGAGTGACATGAGGACTGAAATGCGGGTCTGAAAGGGGAAGAAGAGAATTTGTTACAACAGTGATGCAGAACTAATACAGGGGATTAACAGCAGCATCACTTGTAGATATAGATTGTAGGGCAGGGAGTAAGGATAAACTACCTGTCTGAGGTCCTGTCACCCATTACTAATTCTTTGAAATAAAAACAATTATTAAGCAATGCTAATAACATTTTGAATACCTAATATGGCTTGGTCATATTCATTTCCAAGAATATGTAGATTTCTACACTTTATCTAATTACGAAACCTAGTGAAAGCAACATCTGTTTTTCTTAATTTTAGGAAGCCAAAGCATAAAGGTAGAAGATCTTTTTCTCCTCTATAGTTGCAAAGAACTCTGCACTTCATCCCTTTGGGGTAGCCTGCATTAAAAACCTAACCTGGGAATGAATGACTTTAGCCTCCTGCCCTGGATCAGAAGCTATTGCAAGTCAGTTGCTGCCAGATCCTGAGCAGAATCGCTGCAAAAGCATTTATAAATCAAGGAGTGAATCAGCAGTACTCCCTTCTGTGCTGGGAACTTGTTTGGGCTGGGGAAGCTGTTGTTTCCATGACAACTTTAAGGCTCAAGAAACAGGGTGCTTCAACTCAATTTCCTCAGTCCTTAGAAATCAAGGCCTCTGTTTGATTAGAAGAGAACTGTCGCTCATTCTTCTGTGCAACAAGAAAAAAAAGGAACCAAAGCAACAAAATACAGTCTTCTTTCTGCCCAATCCCATGCCGCTTGCTGTGAGTGGAGATGTTCCATTTAACATTAAGGTAAGTTGTTGTGGACAGTGCAAAGAAGCACAGATGTTATACCAAGGGGACATGTTCATGTCAGGATACCTCTTTCTCAAGGGCTGTCACTGAGGGAATTATTGGGGTAAGTGGGTCTCAATGAGATAAGACAGGGAACTTCCAGGACCACCTTCAGTCATCAATTGTTTTATCTCACTTTCTTGTTGAGAGAAATGGGTGGCGATTTCTTAACTATATCAAGAGCAATGGGTGATGGTACTTTTAAATGTGATATAAAAATACACACATAGTAAACTTTCTCAAAATGTTTTCCCACTGGAAAAAAAAAGAAAAGAAAGCTAGGAGAAGAGAGATCTGACCTTTAGTTATTATTTTAAAAATCAGAAATTGCCATCTGCTTTTTTCCCCATCTTAAAAGCAATCATTTACTCACTCATGCATATGATTAAATTGTTTCAAAACATGGAGAAATAATGGAAGTTGAAATGGATTGAGGGGAGTGAAGAGAACAGCATTGAGCACAATCCCATCTTGTAACTTTACTCACATATAAGGATGACGATGAAGAGGAAGAAATATATAATAACTCTTTGTATTTGTCATTTTTAGTCTTTGTTGTATGACCTTTTGTTTGTGTCCTGAAAAATAAAGCTTGCCTGAAGATTAGAGGGCAGAACTAGGTGCTAGTTAATTTTAGAGGCCAGGCAGGGGTGGCACACACCTTTAATCTCAGCTTTTGGGAGGAGGAAGCAGGAAGGTCAGGAGTTCAAGGCTATCCTAGTCTATAGGAGATTGAACCAATTTAAAGAAGAAACAAAGCTAGATGGTGGTGGTGGTGGTGGTGGTGCATGACTTTAATCCTAGCACTAGGGCCATGGAGGCAGGAATCTCAAGTAGGTAGAAATAGATCTCTACTCCATTTCAGTCTGAGGATTGCTAGAGGGAAAGTTTCTGGTGGTTGGCTGCTTTGCTTCTTTGATCTCTAGGCAAGCTTTATTTGTCAGAAACACAAACGAAATATCAGAATATCATACCACATTTGTTCCACAGGACATTTTAAAGAGACAAGGCAGCTTTCCATGCAGTCAATGCTAATGTGCATCTCATGGGGCTGTGTTTGTTGCAGGAGACAATTAGCCATGTGTCACTTCTTCTTTTGAACTAACTAGCTTTCCATCACCAAACAACATATCCAAGAAAAGCAACATAAAGAGGGAATGTTAGATTTCAGTCTATGGCAATTTGGCTGCATCACTATGGTCTTGTCTAAAAGGGAACAGCAACAATTTGAGTATATGGTGGAGAAAATGCTGTTCATCTCATGGTGGCCAGGAAACAGAGGCCAAGTGAAGGAGTGATCAGAGGTAATACATACCATTTTAGGGCATGCTACTAATTATTTCCACTTCCTGAAATGTCTACTAGTTACCAGTAATGCATTTCCATTATAACTCCATTGATGAATTCATCCATGAATGATATCAGGGCTCTCATGATCCAAATGTCACACCTCCAAGAACTACTATGCAGAGGATCAAGCCTTTTTTTGATTATATGAGCTTTTGGGATCTTTCAGATCCAAACTATATTATCTGCCAGCCTCAGAATTTTTTCTCATGCCTTCTCATTGCAATTCTTAACCTCTACATATTCTTACTTAAGCAAACTCAGGTGACAGGGAGTTTTACATTTTCTAGCTTCAAGGGCTAATAAAAGAGCAGATGATCAATAGAAACAGTTCGTTTGGAACATCACTTTTCACTGGGAAATTCTCAGAATTCCAGCTCTTCCTGCAACACCACAACCAGCTAAAAACAATAAGCAAGGGGGGGGGGTCTAAGTGGTACTGAGCATGGATTACCTTGTCTTTTTAAAGAAATCATGAGCAAGTGTGCACCATTACTGCCTTTTGAGTAGAAACACATTGTCTCATGGTAAAGAGGTCTTTACTTCAAACATTTTGAGAAACCATTATATATATATGCAATCTTGTGCGTGGTTTCTTCTAGGTAGTCATTTATTTCCTCATCCACTTTAATATTCACATGCATTTAGTCAAGAGGGTGGTGGAAGGTATAAGCAAATTAGTCCTCATGATTGGAAACATATTCATCTCTGTCAAACCTTACAAATGGTCCACTGCCTAAGATGACAGTGCTTATTAAGTTATGGCCAAATCCTATAGTGAGCCTTACACCATGACAGGCTGGGGTATTTGTTACTCAAAATGAAGGCATTGTTTCACTGTTACAGAAGGGAAATTTTATGATGTGTCAGACTATGGTATTAAGTGGTGCATACCATTTATTCTTTAAGACCTTACAAGGCAGTTAAATACTCTTTAGAGGCAGATATTCTCATCCCATCAACTAGACTATTTCTAGGCTCTGAGCAGATTGGGAAAATACCAATGTCTTCTGTACCTAGGAATCAAGCAGCCATTGTCATGAGTGAAGACAGAACTAATTGGGCACTGAAGTCCTTACAGGCTAGGCCTGCCTGTAGTTGTCACATTTTGATTATGATTTGGACACCATCATTGCTTCCAGGGGTGACAACTATTTATTTCTCTCTTTCCTCGCTTGGATCTCCAGCACTATTGATTTCCTTAGGGACTTGGTGTGAATATAGTTCTCATGCATGGGGTCCTGTTTGCTGATCATTTCAGACAACTTATTATCAAAGTGTTTGGGAAACTGGGCCCCCTCTAGCCTGCCTTCTCTCTCAAGGTGTCCTGGCACATGTCAGATTAATTCACACCCCAGGCCTGAATGACAAGTCTCCCAAACCCAGCCTAGGAAGAAATAAACAGACTTGAACCTGCCCAAAGGCACAGCTCATTGGACTATAGTGAAGGATGTTTCCGATTTCAGGGTTAGGTGAAGCTGTAAAGTGTAGTCATCTTAAAACAATCACCATTTCCTCCCAAATATTAGCAGTCAGATATTCATAAATTTAAGTGTGCAACAGTGGAACGTGAATAGCTTTAAGAACTTATGCTCTGCTCTTGTGTGTTAGGGGATGGATGTATTCACAGTGACAAAGGTACTTCAGAGGACTGACATAACCTTATTTGTAGCCCTTTACATTCTGATCTGAGCTTAAAAAGGGCTGGAGAGGGGAGTTCTGTCAGGGTATCTTTTTCACTAAGATGTTAATGCATTGCTAACTGAAGGACTAAGAGTCATCTCAGTTAATATCAAGACCATTCATCATGGAGACATTAGAGTCTTGGATTCAAACTGGACCTTTATGCACCTGTGTAATTTTTAGCAAATCACAAAACCCTTCTATATCTGCGCTTATGAAAAATATACAACAAAGGATAAACACCCTGTGTTCAAGGGACATTAGAAAAACTCCACAAGAACTTTCAGATGTAAGTACGTAAATGTTCATTATTTAGTAATCTGTTCTAGACTCTATTAGCCTTGCAAATCCCAGTCCTTGGGCCAAGTGTTGCTCTATGGAGCATCCACAAGGCACAGAACCTGTTATTGTTAGGTGTTTACTGACTAGTAAAGATGAGATGATGGGTAAAGCTCATTTTCCACAAGAATGCATGAAAGCTGGAAGAAAGAAATTCAAGAACATTTGATATGACCGCCTTAAATTCTTGATTCCATTGTGGTGGTGATTTGGGGATAAGTAACAAAATGTTCACGCATCACAATGCCAGGAGCTGCTGTGCACACTTTCATGTTTCCAAGTACTGGGCTTGTTACACAACCAGTGGGTTTTGTTTGTTTTCAGATAGAAACAACGGGCTGTATTATGACAAGAGAAGCCCTGGAGTTAGAAAACTTCGTCTGCACACCTCACACCTGACTGTCAAGGCTCCCAGGACATATAAGAGAGGACATGGTGGGTCCCTACTCACCCTGGTAAGCACACTGAGTTCAGAACATAAGTGAGCTACCATGTGTGGAAATATATATATATATATTTAAATATTAAGTGTGGCATTATTTAGAATATATCTCCTGAGTACCTTAGGTACTTCTGGCTTTGCTGAGAACTCAGAAATGAGGAGCTGGCTTGGTTCCAGCCCTTGGAAACTTACATAAGGCTGGAAATGTGGGTAAGGAGGTACATTCATCTGGCTACTTGTTCACTCAGAAAATGTTGGGTTACTTATGAAATAATGACAGTTATGGGAGCTTGAGATACATAAGAAAATTTTTTAAAATTCTGGACTGATAGAGTTTACATTTTAGTGGGCAGATAGACAAAACAATGAACATAAAAACAGGCAAAAGGTGAGAACTGTTACAAGTCTGTAATTGCTGTGGAAAGGAGCGGTATGGTTGGAATCAGGACTGTCGGGTGAGTTGTGGTGGTGGCGGTGGCGGTGGGGAAGCTTGCATTTCACATCATGATCAAGATGTGACTTACTGAGGGGACATCTGAATCAAGGCTTGAAACAGAAGCAGGAATGGGTCACGTGGGTATCTGAGAGGAAAGTGTCCCAGTGAGGGGGAGCAGCTGATCAAGATCCTACATCCAATTCAGCTGAGCCCAGCAGATTATGTTAGCAGAGCAGGAAACCCTCTTGGCTGCTAAGAAGCTTTAAGGGAGGGACCTCTCACCTCATCTCACAGCAGGCAGGTGGTCATATCTTCTTGTCTTACTCTATAGCGTTCACCGAGCATGGGTCCCATGAAAGCCTGTGCAGTAATAGTGACTTAAATTCCTGAGGACTCAGGTCTCTTCTCTTGGCTGCTCTCAGTCTTAAGCATTCATCTGGGCCAGGCCACCAAATATCTCCTTTTCCTTCTCGGATATCCTACCACAACTTGAACATCAGCAATCATGGACTTCATTTTTTTAGTCAATATCTTTTAACATTGTGAGGAAGTAGAAGCAATGACTGGTATTTTATAGACATGTAATATCTATGTGTGTGTTTAAACCATTATGCAAATTTTAGTCAATTCAAACATCTGTAATTTTTTCTAGAAACCTTGTATCTGTCTGTCTAGAAAACATCATTTCTTCCATACTCTCTTTTAGAGGACTACTCTGCATGTTATTTTAGTCTTGCTCTCATGGGCTGATGGTCAGTTTCTTGCCTAGACGTATGTTTATTTTCCTTCTAGTTTCTCAGTCACTCAGGAGACTCATCTCAGTACTGTTCCAGCAGAGGAGGGGTGAGTTGAATTGAAATAAGAACCCAGCCCAGGTGACCTTGGGAAAACAGCTTCATTTCCTTGGGTCTCCCATGGTTCCCTCATCTGTAAAGTGGAAACAGGAGATAATAGTCTCTTTACATTTGTTTTCCTATTTGATTTCACTTTAATACCTAAAGCAAGGTTGTTTGACTATCTATACCATCTTGCTATTGGATTGATAGAATTTTTCTTTCTTGGTGACAGATAAGGTGAACATTAACTATAAGGGAGAACCTAAATTAGTGACCATGAGAGAAATCACCTCACAGGTTATAATACTTAATTAGCTGTGGGAGAAGAGCCCCATAGCAGTATCTGATACAATGTATTGCACATGTACCTGTGTTGCTGCTACTGGGTTGTGATAGCCTAGAGTCTCCAATTCTTATAGATAATGGTTTTAAAGACACTGGGCTCTTTTTTCAGGGCCTTCAAAAGTGTTGAGGAGCCATGAGGCTTGCTGCTGTGTGGTTATCTGAGTTTGCTTGGTAGGAGCTTTGTGCAGCAGCTCTAGTAGTTACGTGGATGCAATTTCTCTAAGAAATGACTCTAGCTTTCCAAATACCTCCGAAATTTAAAGGGAAATAAAACTAATAAAATTCAGAAAACTAGCAAAAGTACATTTATTTATACTTTATATAAACATCATTAGTATTTTTCCAATAGCAGAATATATTAACTTTAGTACTAAGGGATGAGAACATGTGCCCCGTGTCAATCATTTATTTATTCATTCAGTAACATATTGACTAAATACTACGTGCTCTGCTCTGGAACAGAATAATGAGAAATGCCAGCTGGGACTGGCAGCATTCCCCAGTTCTGTCATCTTGCCACTCACCTGCTCTGCAGCTATAGCTGCTAAGGTCCTCAGATTCTGTTTGCTATTCTGCAATGTACAGGCTGATCCTGTCTGCCATACAATGGTGGAACTGAGGGAACTTTTATAAAAGTCACGGAAAGGGCTTGGTGTCCAGACACAGGGCAAGCTGCAGGATACCATAGGCAAGAGGAGGCAACTATGCTAAAACTCAACTTTCAGAGGAATACAACTATTCTTTTCTGTTTTGCATTGTTTAAATATTGATTCATGCAACAGTCATCTGGTTTTTATTAAATGCAGAGCTGGGGCTCACAGTTCTCCTAGCAGTGAAAGCCAGGGGCACTCAGTCAGAGGATAGGATGATGTTTTCTTTCCGTGGAAGCATGTTATCAGACAGCCAGTGTGGTGGCTGGAAAGGCAGCTAATGTTGCCTAACTTTTATATGTGGGAAGTCACATGAGCATGCTTTCAAATTTATCCAGCTAACATCCATTGTGGGTCAAGTATAATGCTAGCTATGGGGGAAGGGTATGCAGGTGAATATGCAAAACAATGCCATTGTGGATTTTACAGGGATGGCAGTTGCTGAAGAAATAATTACCAAAATGATGCTTCATAAAAACTATATGGGTAATTAATGTATGAATATATGTGTATATATATGGTGGAGAAAAATGAAACCTATTCTAGTATGGAGGTGGGGCAGGTTCAGATGGCCAGGACTAGAAGAGGTTCAGAAACTTACTTTGGCACTCTACATGATTTATGTTCAAGTTTTGAAGTTTCACTGCCAGAATAAATCACCTCTTTTTTCTCAAAAAAAAATATTTCTAGAAACAACATCTGAGGTGCTGACTGAACAGAGGGAAAATGACTCCTGGTCTGTTTCCACTCCTGGTGCTCAGTAACCCTAAGGCCCCTGTGAAAAATTCTGGCTGTCATTAAAGCAAAGAACAGAAACATTCATGCCAGAGCATCAGTTTCCAGAAACTTGAAATGATGCTCACTTGCTTTTATTGATGCTATGTCATCTCCAGGTCCATTTGCAATCTCCCTGACGGCCAGTGGCCTTCAAAATAAAAGCTTGATGGGAATTCTCCCTGGAACATTTAAAAAAGAATTTAACGAAGGCTTCTTGAGATATCTAGGAAAGTCCTGGGATATCAGGAACTCAGAAGGATGGAAGTATTATTACTCATTCCTAGGAGAATGCACAGTCACTTAGCAGAAATCAGTTCAGTAGGTATTTGTCTCGCATGGTCTGAGAAGCATACTTTCTGTTGAGAGGCTTTCTGTGTGGTCAAGCAGAAGGTAGTTCCTTGGAGGAAGAGAAATCTTTCTAGAAAGCTGCCATATTCCTAGGGAATAAGAGATAGATTCAGGGAGGAAATCACAGGCGTATCATGTGGTGAGTCACATGTGAGGACTGATGGCAATTTAACAGATAAATAGTTCTACCAAAGAAATGAGAGAACTCTATTTACAGTTTTCCCATGTTACTCAAAAATCAGGCTCACAACTGGAAAAAAAACCACCATGAAGTTGGCCTATTGGCTCTGAGAGATATGAGAAAACTGGACAGGAAAACAGAAGAGGCACTGAGTGCACTAGTTGTTCCTAGGAAAGCCCGTATTAGGGGCAGGTAAACTGAGATGGTGGAAGAGGTGATGTCTAGATGAGAAGGCAGAGGTGAGAAGAATGTGGACTGCTGAACTGACTTCTGCTGGTGGTCTTTTGAACTAGAAAGATCTACAACCCTAATTATCAGTTTGTAGAGAAGCCATGATTTCCATTTTCTGCTCTGGAGTCTGCTTTCATTCAGCGACTGTAACAACTGTCTGAGAATCACCATGGAGCTAGCCTCTGTCCAACCTTTGTGTGCTCTGTAGTTTCACTTTGTAAGGCCTTCTTGCTTATCTTAAACAGTGTGCTTAGTGCTGAAGAAATAGGCAGCAGTTATTAGTCCATCTATACTCAGTTTAGGAATCCAGAAGGCAAGATAGGTCTGCAAGCCATCAAATATATCTAGAGTTTGTTAAATACAACAGTAGAAGGAGCTTAGAGTAGTTGTAGAGAAAACTACGGCTTGCTTACTGTGAAAGCCAAGGGTGATTGACCCCTGTGGTTGTCTGCTTTTCCTGGGTTAGCCAGATTCCTTGATCCCAAATTGCTTCTTAGTGGTACAGGAAATTAAACATTTTTTTTTTTAAAAAAGTTTTATAACCCTAGCTCTGGATGGTAAATATTAGTTGAAATTTCACCTTTCAAAATTACTAAATTACCTCTAATTTTACAGGGATTATTTGGTAAATGTTGCAAAGAAAGATTAATCCAGAGTCTCAGTTCTGCATCCTCGTATCCACTGGGTCATGTACTTCCACATGAAGTAGTGTCTCATCATTGAGTTTTATGTACACCAACAGTAAGCTACAGAATAAATAGGTAAGATGAATCCAGATCCTCATTAAGTTTTTCAAAAAGAACGCTAGTGTTGCATTGCAAAATAATGTATTTTATAAAGTGGAGTGTAGCGGTGCATGCCTTTCATACCAGTATTTGGGATGCAGAGGCAAGTAGCCATCTATAAGTTCTAGCCTGGTCTGCATAAATGCTAGCAGCACAGAAAGAATCTGTCTCAAAGAAAAAGATAGGTAGGTAGGTAAGTAGGTAGGTAGATAGACAGACAGATAGATAGATAGATAGATACTTAGATAGATGGATAATAAAAAGTTTAGCTGTGTTACACACACACTCACACTCCTACCTTTATAGACTGGTAATTTGGGGAAAAGGAGAACTCTCCTTGCAGACTGGTGAACATCTGAAGGGCTTCCCTGTTCTTAAGATAATCAAGGCAGCCGGTCCAGCAAGCAAAAGGCTGTTGCCTGCAGGCGGAGATCAATTCTGACTAGAAGGGATATTCACAAGGGGACTTTTTCAATTTCACTTAATCAGCTAGAGAAGATGGAATTACCAACTCTGTGTGGGAAAGGGTATCTATAAGATAGCCAGAGAAATATGTATCTGAAAAGTAATTTACTTAATAATCCACAGAAATACAGGTTATGATCACTTTAAATCATGTCTAGCTGTGGTCTTTTCCTTGCACAGTCTCCCGCTGGGATCCATTACATGCATCTTTGAGTCTCTTTATCTTTTGATATCAGACACATTTAGTAAATCTGGTGGATCTGAGTTTCAATCATGTTCTTACTTCCTTTCAGTATTCTTTAATATATGAAAGCATACTCCTTTCTACCTTTTTTTCAGGTAAAGAAGCCCCAGTATACTAGTTGTTAGATAATACAGGACTAAGAGGTGTCAGAAATGAGGAGGGAAACTGACCAGAAACAGCCTTGTCTAACACTAGGACAGATGTTACAGATGTTAATGCTGGGTAGGAAGAGCACTGTGCACATGGTATTTTAGTTTCTTCATTTTACAAACAGGAGAGAGAGTAACAGATGTTAAGACATGAAGTCATCTGAACACAGGCATGTACCATGTAAGTTGTAGAATTGGACCTACGTGTGCTTTTCTGTTGTGTCTTTTCCCATCGTAATTCTGTCTCTATGGACTATCTCTTCTCCAGGAGAATAGAATTATCACATCCTTCGACTTCACGGAGTAGTTTATTAATCATAAAACTCCTGCTTTCAAGTCAACATCCTTTTGTTCAGTACACACAGATTAGCAACCTTCTACATGCAAAAGACTAGTGCTGATGTGATGAATAAAACCTGGCCAGCTGTGTCTGCCAGCAGGTTAGTCTAGTGTGGCAAATAGTGTACAAATGACAGGACAAGGCACACTGTGAAGGGGATATATGACAGTGAACCACAGAGTGGGGAGGAACATGAATTCCAACTGTGGAGAAGCAGAGGATTTTACAGGAGAGTCGGCCTTTGTGGAAACGCTTGAGAAATGCATCCCATTTGGTCAGAGAAATTAAGTAAATGAAGAGCAGCAGAGGCCAATGAAAGACAATGGTATCTAGCTATAAAAGAACTCTTTAAAATTATGCATTTTCTAGAACCCCTAGAGTATAGTGAGTCTGCTTGGGTATGTGGGTGAAAGTGTGGCTGCCAAAGCAGTATATACAGGATCCAAAACCCATGTACACTAAGAGGACAGCACTGGCGGTATGTATGGGGAGGGGTGCAGAACTGGCATTTCTTTATGTATGGGATTCATTAAATACACTCTGATTTGGGTGTGGTGTTACTGGAAAACTCAAAAACGTGGCTAAAAATTGAAATCTGTCTGACCAGCATGTCAAGGCTAGAGACGGGCTTACATTATTAGACAAGGGGTGAAGCCGTGATTTGCCTTCTATCTGTTCCTGGAGGAATGTCAAATATTAAGTATTGCTATGGTTACCACACCGTGTCTCTTTTACAAGATTCTCTTCCTCTATTTTCGAGAATCAAGGTTTATTCACAAGACTACACCTTAACACCTAAAATGCAATTAGTTGTGATAACTGGTGAAGGGAAGAGGCCACATTCTTCCTTCGGTGTCTCGGCCTTTGGTGAGTGAGGAAAGCCTTCATGTTTGATGCAGAGGACTCAGAGCCTGCCCTAGGAATGGCAGATCAATGTGCTAGAGAGTCTAAGTTTCCTGACGGATCTGTTGCAATGCTATGCTAGCTATAGGCAGCTCAGCATGAAGTATGAAAAGAGAAAGCTCCTTCCTAAGTTGTTGCTGTTTTAGGCTTTCTTGCATAGCTTAACACAATCATTTTATTTACAAGATGAGATCAGAAGAAATTGCCCAGGCAAAGGAGAACAGGAAGAGGGAGTCTGAGCGTCACCAGAGGATTAAACACCTTATACAAAAGCCTAATTATTAGGGAGAAAGTTAAACCAGACTGAAATACCTTGCCATGATCATGGAGAAATAATGATTTTAACAGCATCCCAATTTCAAGTTATCAGACTGCTCCAGGAATCTGACACACAGGGCTTTCAACCTTTGAACAGTTTTACTCCTGACAAGTCAATTACAAATTCACTTTTAAATCAATAACCATTTTTATCTTAGGTTTTAGTAACAGGTTTTTAATTGAATGATTTCTGCTCTTTTTATTATTGTTTTGATCTGAATTTGATTTGTTTAAAAACAAATGAACAAGCAAACCCATGAGGCTGTGCTTGAAGGTCATTGTCAATTATAATACAATTTCTTTCTGCTGTCTTACTCCAGAAGCCTCAGGTCAGGTCATGTACTGCAAGAAGAACAGACGACATAGGTGGGCTGGGAATCAGAACAAGTTTCTGAATAATAACAGCCACCTCGCAGAGTTCATGCTATGTGTCAGGTCCTGTACCACACCTCATGTTATTTCTATTATTTTTAGGAAGTTGAGACTATTGTGATGTGATTTCCTCCACCCTAATTACATGATCTGAGACTGGCTGGGAAGACCACCTGAGATGTCAGTCTGTGGCTCACCTGTGAATTTCCCAGCATCTGATGCCAACAATGAGGCCAGAGAGAGCAAAACTCTGGATTTTCTCTGTTGTTCATGAGTCAACTGGGACAGAGAGGATTGTTAGTGCACAGGGCTGGGGAAGGGAGAAGGATGGGGGTGGTGTGCATGTCACATAACCAAGACAAATGCATTGTCCACAAAGGACATTGGCTTAACCAAGTCCTGGGATACAAGGATCTTTGGACCCCTGGGATGGTGTGGAGGGACTCAGACATGCTAGTCAGAGAAATTCAGTGAAAACTCCATGTTTCTGGGGAGTAGGAACATGAATGTAAACAGGAGAGCTCCCATTAGAACAGGATAATAAGTCCCGGTCTTTCATATGACAGCCTCGCCCTTGGGTGACTGGCACCAGTCACTTTCAGTCTTTTCTTAGAGTACCCAAGACAGTGTTTGGGACATGGTAACTGCTTAATTCTTATTGGCTACTACTTTTGCAATGGCCTGTCATTGTCAAGGACATGGCTCTGGATAACATTGTTGAGCATTTTCATCTGCAGCCCCTTAAAACATGCATCAATTTTAAAAGGTCTAGTGGGAAATATGGGAAGTAAATCTGAGATCTGTAGTTTATGAAAATATGTGAGTTTTTTTTTTAAATCCCATTACACTGAAACACATGTGATAGATTGAAGAAAATGACATGAACACTACGTGAACTGCAAATGGGTTTTTGGTTCTGAATGAGCCTCGTCCCTCATACTGTTATCAAGGCTTTTTTTAAGAATTCCTATGAAAAGATACTTTCATTAAGATACTTTTTGGCATTTATAATACACTTGGTATTTATTAGGTTATTTTTATTTAAGTCAAATAATTTCACCAGTAAATATTTTTTATGCCAACATGACATGAAAACGGCCACATAGTAATGTATATGAAGAGTCAGGATTCTGAAGAAAAAACCACCTGGTCTGAATTCATTCTCTCTACTTGAAAACATCTGAACCTTTTCTCTAGGACAGTGCTTCTCAACCTTCCTGATACTGATACCTTTTAATACAGCTCTTAATGCTATGGTGATCCCCAACCATAAAATTATTTTCATTTCTACTTCATAACTCTAATTTTGCTACAGTTATGAATAATAATATAAATATCTGATATGAAGGATATCTAATATGCCACTCCTATAAAAGGGTCATTGGACTCTAAAATGGGTCATGACCCACAGGTTGAGAACCACTTCTTTAGGGGCTCTTCCTTGCTCTAAACCAGTACCTTAACTCTAGGTATAGACTGTAAACTCACCTGCTCTTCTGCATGTTAACCATCCAAATACTTTTGTAACAATAAGGACTTGAACTTGACACTTCCAATAACAAAAGATCCCATATCTCCTGTGATTCCATAGTATAAAACCTTTCTGGCTCTTCAAACATTTTCTGCCAGATTCAGTGTTTTGTATGCCATCGAGTTCTTTAGCAGCTTCCTAAGATTTGAAAATTTATATCCCCTTTTGCTCCTATATCCCAATTAAATAACTTGTTTGTTTAATCGACTTAATAAGTTATTTTCACCTGTTTACTTTTAAGGTTAAAAAAAGCACTGCAATTATTAGAATTAGTTTATAATCATAAGTAATTGTGGTTTTTCTTATCACAGTGATTGCAAAATGTAATTCCAAAGTAATGATGACAGCTTATAATAGATGTTAGACTCAGATCTTAAGGATGTGTGTCATGGGACAGGCAAGTGATGTGGCTACACACTACCTGACACTGAGCTCATCAGCAGACAGGTCTACTAATGAGCTGGCATAAGCTGACACAGAGACAGTACTGAAGCCCTTCTGTTCTGATATCAAGGTCTGTTTACCACCGAAGCGACCCAACTGAATGACAAAACAACAAAATACAAATGCTGCTTATAAGACAATGCATTTTTCTTATAAGTTTGTTCCTTCGATAATTTCATAACTGATAAAGTATATTAAAAAAACTTTATTTATTTATTTATTATTTATTTATTTATTTGCCTTGGTGTTTGCCTGGAACTGGAACTACAGACAGTTGTTAGCTGCCATGTGGGTGCTGGGAAACAAACCCAGGTCCTCTGGAAGAACAGCCGGTGCTCTTAACCGCTGAGCCATCTCTCCAGCCCCCTATTCCAATTATTTTCAGTCCCATCTGTCTTCCTTCCACTTTCCCACCATTGTCAATGAGCCTCTTTCCCATATTCATGTTCTTTCGCTTTGGTTTATGACTGAAGGAGTTTAACCAAGACTGTCTGCATGAGCATGGCTGTGGAACTATCCATCACAGCTGAGTGGGCTCACCAGTGGCAGCACCATAGAATTCAATGACTCCCCTCCCCAAAGGATCTAGCAATAACTAATGGTATCCCAGGGATGGGAAGCACACTATGAGCTCCTCCATCCCTGGCTGATAGGCCCAGTCTTGTGCAGGCGACTGCAGCTACTGTGAGTTTATGAAAGACATGTAGTAATTATTTTTCTAAGTCATGATCAAGAATTTAATTGAAAGCAAAAATGAGTGAAAATATAATGAAGTAAACATTTAGATATTAGTTTTCATATTTAGAGCTTTTCAAGATTAAGCATGTTTTGTATCCCTCTCACCCCTGCTTTTTTCTTTCTTTCTTTTTTTTTCTTTCTTTTTTGGACTGGATCTCATGATGTAGCCTAGATCTTGGTACACATAGACCAAACTGGCCTTGGTACTTCAGCCTGTGTCTTCCTAGTACTGGAATTGTGGGTGTGTGTTTCCATTCTTTATCTACTAATTTATTATTCATTTATTTTATTCTTGACAATTTCATATATATATATACACACACACACATAGAATTTTGGGCATTTTTACCCCCCTCCATTACCCTCTGTCACTACCTCCACTGAAAATCTTTTCCTTCCAATAAACCCCTCTTGTTATGCTGTCATTTGGTTTTGACCTGCAGACCCCTAGTGAGAGATGTGACATCATGAACTCCTTCCCTGAGCATGATGAAATGGTGGCTACTGGGTCTTGTTCAGAAGACGTTATTTCTTATGGTAGGAAATGACTGTATAAAGGTGTCAACATAACCACTCTGACTTTTTTTAAAGCCCTTTTTGGTTTCATTTGCTGAGAGCTCTATTGTGGACCATTAGAGGTCAGCTCCTCAAATCCACTCCAGAGTAATAAAAGGAATGCCTCAGAGTTTCGAAGGGATAAGAAACTTTTTATCATTGGGTAATTAAGAATAAGTCTCTATCTGACTGGTAAAATAAGAAAACATACATGTCTTTTGATGGTAACTTTCTCTTTTACTTCAAATAAAAAAATCATATCTGACTTTTTCTGTCTCCATTCAGCTACATATCTCCACATTGCTGCATTCCATACATACAACTACATATTTTTCTTTACATACATATGGTCATACATCTCTATACAATGTTACATCTATTTTCACATGTCTACATGTCTTTCTTTTACATGCATTTCTCTTCTACATCTCCTTTTATACAGTTTCATCTTCCATGCCTCCACACAGTTGCAAATCTCCACACAGCCATAGCTATTCATCTCATTTATATAGCTCTCATCATATAACATTTTACACTGTTTTATATATTCTTTCAGTTTCTATTCATAGCAGCAACTTTCTCACAGCTTTATCTTTCTCACATACATATTCACCTACATATGCTTTGTCTACATTATTCATTCACTATTTGCTCACTCATTCTGTCATTCATTCATTCTCTCACATATCTCTCACCCTCACTTTATGCTTCTTTGCTCTGGGATTATGATCTTATACACTGTAAATAGCTGTCACTGTAAATATTGGCTTTATAAAATGCTGATGGGCCAGAAGCTAGGCAGACAGGAAGTATTGTTAAAGTCGGCGCCCCAAAAAAGAGAGCTTCACTCCGATATCGGGTAGCAAAAGGAAGCTTTAATGAACATGAGCTCGTGGGTCACCAGCAAAAAAGGGAAGCTAGCGACCCTGAGCCCAAGGCTTACAGAGCTTTTAAGGGAAGTTCTACGGGGGAGGGGGAAATGGAGTCATCACGGCTCAGCCATCTGGTTGGGCCAGGTATTCTCTGTCTTCTTCTTTGGAATTTAGGTGGGTAAACGAATTCTAGCGCTATCTGAGAGCCCATCTGGTGCTTCCTCAAACATGGCGAGCTGAATTCCTGGTGTGGGGCATGAGAGCAAGGCACAGCATTCTTCCAGTAAGTTTACAATTAGTTTACAATTTAACAGCATAGATGGTGAGTTTCCTTTTTACAATGGCCCTTCTTACAATGAGTTTACAATTTAACAGAACAGATGGTGGATTTCTTTCTACAATGGCCCTTCATTCTCTCCTTTTTCTTGTGCCGATCTTTAATCTTAAAGGTCACTGCCAGATATCGGCTGGTATCGCTGCCTCATGACCATCATTTTGACTCCATTCACCTGGGATCGTATAAAGGCTAAAATTCGATTTAGAACACATGGCCCGATCATAAGGACAAGGACTAACACAATAAGTGGTCCTGTAAGGGCTGACAATAATGTAGTTAGCCATGGAGATTGATTGTACCATCCTTCAAACCAGCTTTGTGAGCCCCGCAGGCTCCTTTCCCTGGCATCTAGCCTCTCCCTAAGTTTTGTCATTGATTCCCATACGGTATGGTCGGTGTAGAAGCAACAGTTTTCCTTTAAGGCGGCACACAAACCTCCTTCTTTTAAGAACAACAGATCTAATCCTCGTCTATTCTGCAGAACCACCTCCAATAATGAGGTTAAAGATTTTTCCAGCGCAGTAACAGAAGTTTCAATTACCTGCAGGTCCTGCTGGACAGCTGCTTCTAGAATCCCCAATTGCCAGGGACCCTCAACTAGTGCCACCGCCCGCATCCCTACCCCAGCCAGCATTCCCGCTCCTAGCAATACTGCCAGGGTGACACTGACTGGTACCCTAGGGAATCGAGTCCTGCCTGCAAAATGCCCCTCAAATTCTTCAGCTGGGTTAGCGGGACTCGCAGGAGAGTCTAAGATGTGGGGGTGCGGGATGGACCTCAGGTTGGTAGACCTTAGGTGGGAGTTGCCTTAAGACCAGTTGGTCAGGGGGCTTTTACACCCGGGTGTTGGTCACTACTATTCTGCTTGGAACTTCTGGTATTTTAATCACAGGTTCGACCAGACCATTATATCCTATCTGAGTTGATTACGGCTATCTGGGCTGGGTCACTCTGTTTCCTGGGACAGACTTTTAGTTCCTTGTTCTCATGGGGGGGTGCTCTGCTGAATACCTGAACTGAATGCCTGGGTCAAGCCCTAGAACCCAGGGTCCTTCAGTATAGGCAGGGTGACCAGACAAGAAGAATGCTGGGAAGAGGAAGAGCAGAGCAGATGCCAGCCAGACACAGAGGAAGGAAGACAATTGTGGTGGGAATGTCTGTATGCTGTAAACAAAGAAACTGTTTTGACCTGTGGAGAACATTGTAGCAGTAGGCAAGAAATCAGAGACAGGTGGAAGAGGGCCGAGTTAAGACAGACTCAATCTAGCTGACAAAAAAGAAACATGTAAGGAACTAAGTGAGCTGGCCACCAGTCACGTGGCCAGATAGATTAATAAAAATAAATTAAATTAAGATAAAAAAACTAGCTAACATTGTGCCTAAGACATAGGCCAAACAAGATAAAATTAATATAAGTGTCTAAGTCATTTAAAAAAAAAAAAAAAGGAAAAAGAAAAAGAGCGGCCACAAGCAAATCAAACCTCTAGCCCAAACAAAATAAAATAAAATAAAAAATTCATACAACAGATGGCACCCAACATGGAGCCTCAAATACCCACATAACGCCTAAAAAAGTTTAAGAAACATTCTAAAACAAAAAACCAAAAGTGACTTCCCAAATTATAGAAAATAAGTCATAACACAAAAACCGCCACAGTGTTCAAACTTAAATTTAAAGATGGCAAGACCACGACAGGCAGTTTAAGGCTAATTCCCAAAAGTCAAAAGACAAATATAGGCAACAGGCTACATATAATTAATTTAAAGTTTCTGTTTATATTAAACACCCCGCCAAACAAAGTCAAAGACAGTTTTTTAGTGGTAACATTTTCTTAAGTCGGCTCTGTTTGTTGACAGCAAGCAAAGACACAGCTTCTTTAAAAAGCTTCTTAAATCAGTTTTATTGACAAAACTATATAGCTCCTTAAGAGCTGTATGCCACTAAAAATTAAAAAAAAATACATGGCTCTGGCACCTCCACCATGTTAAAAAGCCACCAAAAAAGATAAAGTCAACAATCAAAACAACATTAACATTTTAAAAGCTCTTCTAGTTAAAAAATGATTAAATATTCACAATAAAACAAATTCAGATAAAAAACTTTTAAACAAGTTACAATATGTATATACATAAACTAAATAAATAAATCCTTAGAAATAAAAATATAAAAAGCTACATAAAAATAACAAATACACAAAGTCTAAATTGTAATTATTATATTTTCTTTTAATTTTTTAACTTTTAATAAACTAACTACAAAAACACAATTAATTACAAAGCCTACTAAGTTAAGCAATCATATATATTTTAAAAATATTTTAACTTTAAAATTTAAGTCTAAAGCATGAAGACTTGCCTAGAGGCATAGTGTCTCTACAGGGGCAAATGGGAAAGTGGAGAACGTGCTCATCTTAAAGAATTGAGAAATGGCTTCATTTTCTCAGGAGGAAGAATGACAGGAATTGTGCTTAGTCTCTCATCTCAAATCTGTGAAAATGAAATCAGTCACAGCATAAGAGGTGATGGCTTTCCCGGCCTTGGAGACGAGGCAGCAAAGGGAAGTGACCTTAGATGACTAGGTACCTAGTGACTGCAGTGTACGCCCTGAGAGTAAGTCTAGGCCCAGGCTGGAAAAGGAACTTCGGAGCAGTCTGGCCGATTCCTCAATAAAAGAGGGCACTAAGAATCTTGAAGAGATCCACATGGCTAGCATTTGCAGGATAAAATATCAGAGAGAAGAGAGCATCACAGAAAGAAAATTCTGGAAATATTTAGGCACACTTCAATATCTAGCAGTAATCGTGTGTGTGTGTGTGTGTGTGTGTGTGTGTGTGTGTGTGTGTGTGTG
>PVIH01004555.1:0-54139 GCA_004025045.1 Sigmodon hispidus
GTTTTTTTTTTTCCTTTTTTTTTTTTCCCCAATGAAGATGTCTTGCTAAAATTAAAGGAGTCTTCGCTTTCCCACAATTGAAAATGTTGAATTAGTTTCCATAATTTTACCAAGTCTTTATTTCTGTGCTTATATTTGAGCTTCTATTATAGATACTGAGTTTATTTTTACCCTAAGTCTTGCTCTTTTTCTGCTGTTCATTGCTGGATGCTCCTGCTTCCTCACTGTGCTAGTTTGCATTTTCTGTTCTGTATGGATAGAGCAGCCCGTTTCCAAGTTAAAGATAGGCATTGTGTTTTGCTGTATCTAAGGACATTTAATATTTATTAATTATAAGCTTGTAACCAAGAGAAGAGAGAATGGCTGTCCTGTTTAGAGAGGAAACTGAGTTTAGAAAGCTTAAGTAATTAATTGTTTGAAATTAATGGCGGGATCAAATTCACTTAATTTGCCATTGCCCTTGGGACCTGTTTTCTTTCTACATGGAAATTGATTCCATACCTAAATTTCAGGAAAATGGAATTCCCAAAGGAGTCCTCAGGTTTAACACTACCCAATGGTCTGTGCCAAGCCTGTATTATTGCTTGGTGGCAGATCTCTTTATTCTGGATTGTGCCAAGCTGAGAACTAGCACCCCTCGTGCAGGAGAAAGAGAGTGTGTGTTAAATAGGATGGGGGAGGGTTTCTTTGATAACCAGCTGCTCCTGATCTCTTGGAGACTGAATCCTTTGGGAATCCTGTGTTACTGGCACTGAAGCAGAGCACAAACACTATGCAGGGATTGTTTGCTTGAGGGTTCTTGTTCTGGATTATAACAGATTAGGGTCCCAAGACAGTGAGGGAGAAGTGATTTTTGTTGCTATGCTTGTACCACTGTAGCAGATATGTTATACATGCGTTGTCGCGAAAGTCTACAGAGTGCCTAGAAATATAGTCTGGCTCTTGTTTACATCGAGGAAGCTAAGGCTTAGATGATCCAACACCTGTGGCAGTGCTGCCATGGTTCCATACACCCCAGGCTGTTTGGAAAAACCTGAACTAGGTGGGCTTCCTGGTTCTCACTTGGAATAAAGGAGATCTGTAAGAAAGGTGAAGTGGGGAGACTTGGGTGCGGTGTTGACTTCTGAATATTTTAAGAGTGGGAAAAAACACCATCCTCATCCTCATCACCACACATTGTGAACACTGCGTTGAGCCCAGTTTTGACAGGCAATGCAATGATTGTGAATGCCTCTACTTGCTACAGGGACATTAACGAGAGACAAAGAAGGCATCAGTTCAAACTTCCTGGGACACCTTTTTTAAGAGACCTGGGCCATCCAAATCATCCCCAAAAGCCCTTCTAAATTCTAAGAAGGCAAGCAAAATTATTGTTAATAAAATGTCTAATGTTTATTATGGCTAGCCTATTAGTTTAGGTCAAGTTTCCAGCATGGTAAGGTTGTTAAGTTTTTAGCAGTGTTTACACCTCACATCATGATCCTGTATAATCTGTATTTTGAGCCTGCTCGGCTGTAAGTACAATTTTACTTCTTTAAACAATCTACAGACTACTGCAGTTATGTAGGGTTTGTTATTGTCAACTTGCTTATATTTCATTTCCTACCATGCTGTTTGGTATGTCCAAATTATTTGATAATGGGTACTTTGCAAACATCTAAGATTCATGTCGTTCAGAAATAGGACGGCCTTGATGGCCCTGTACAGTAGATTAATCAATGGCCCAGTCCATTAGGTAAATAGTTCTAGGCAATCCAGAGGTGCTATTTGAGGGCCCAGGGCAAGAGGACTGAGGCATAGCACTTCAGAAAAGGATGGGGGCGCACACTAGAGTAAAACTTGCTAGGAAGGTGCCTAAATTGCCTTCCTTCGTATAGCGTCGGCCAGGTACAATGGAGAACTCTTAGATCTTAGATTGGGATGGAGAGATGGGGAGTTCTAGGCAATATCGGAAGGTTCTGTCTCCCAAAAGAAAGCCAGTGAACAATCTGTGCAGCTTATTTGGGATGGTATTGCAGCATTTTTTCCCTCTTTGGCAAGAAATCATACCTGGGTTTCTGAGGTCAGGGCCTGCCTGGTAGGAAACGTAGTCTAAAGGTTGCCTGCTAGAAAATCAGCCACCCTAGAACTGGCAGGGCAGGGCAGGGCCTACCTTCTTGAGACATCTGGGAGCTGGCTTTCGTAAGCATAGTATTTGATGACACTCTTAAATTATTGTGCATTGTGTGTTAATGCCTGTAGTCCTGCTTTTGGGTCTTCTCTTATTCTATGTTCCACAGACAGCACTTTGAGAATAAAACTTTTCCGTGAGGCTTTTCTTGATGGGAGGAGGAAGAGTCTTCTGTAAGGGTCACCAACCCTTTCCTGAGGGTCAGACAATGAAAACATGAAGCTAGGTGTCAGTAGAGTGTATCACAGCTACTCAATTGTCAGTTCAGTATAAGGAAATGTGTGTGGTAGATGAGCAGGTGAATGTTGTGTGCCAGTAAAGCTATTTTAGCTGGGCATGGAGGCTCACGCCTTTGCTAACAGCACTTGGGAGACAGGTGTAGGCAGATGGTCTCTGAGTTTGGGACCAGCCAGGGCCACACAGAGACCCTGTCTTAAAAGCAAACAAAAGTCCGGTTTATAAAAAAAAAATAGCTAGTGAGCCAGATCAGTCAGTGCACTGAGTTGCCATCAGTTTTGAAGTTTTAAAGCCAACTTTGGAAGCTGAGAATTAGAGATGTCAGTCATAAAACCTAAGTTGTGTTGTGTCTTATTTCTTCTAGGTTGAGTGAATATGGCAGTAACTTTGCAAGTGAAGTATCACTGTTGGATTTCTTAGCACTTGCTTCATTCAGAACTTTTTGGATGAGAAGGTTAGGGTTAGGATTGTCTAGCCTACATACTGAGATCGCTGGCCTGCACTACACCTGGTTTATGTGGTGCTGGGGATCAAATCCACAGCTCTGGGCAAGCACTCTATCAAATGAGCTACTTTCTTGCCCCCATATTGATGCTTTTGTTTAGTTTTATGTGTGTGTCTGTGTATACACATTTACAAAAGTCATCTGCATTCTAGTAGGTTGTTTGTGCTATTCAAGAAAGTAGCAGGCTGTATGGAATGGAGCCTTAAGTTTACTTTAGAAAAGTCTGGTAATATTAACCTCTTCCAATGATCTTAAGAGAGACAAAAGGAGTGTGAGGTTTCTCTGTGAAATCTAAGCTCTGTGTACCCTACTGTCCATGTTAGCACACCTCAAGGCAGGTTTCACACTGACCTCCAGTGCTGTTCAGAGGTGGCCCTGTGTACGTTTCAGTGAGGTCACACTTAGACCCCTATTGCTACCAGGAGAAGACATTGTTCTCCAGGGCAACCAGAAGCATGTTGTTTTCCTGTGCACATGGATAAGTGGGTAGCAACTAATTGATAAGGATCATAGACTTTTAACCTCTTAAATGGTTTGATGATGTGTTCCTTTGATTTGTTTTTGGTTCTTTGCTTTAGAAAAAGTTGGATTGTCTGAAAAGCCTGGATCTGTTTGGCTGTGAGGTCACTAACTTGAATGACTACCGAGAGAGTGTCTTCAAGCTCCTGCCTCAGCTGTCCTATCTGGATGGCTATGACCGAGAGGACCAGGAGGCACCTGACTCAGATGTGGAGGTGGACGGTGTAGAGGAAGCCCCCGACTCAGATGCCGAGGTGGATGGTGTGGACAAAGAAGAAGAAGATGAAGGTGGGCTGACGGGGCATTATATAAGGCCCAGGAATCCTTTCTGTGCTCACTGTCCCCTTGACTCTGCCTACTGTCCTTTCTAGCTCTGTACCTGGCTGGCAAATTCAATACACATTATCATAGGTTCTGCTTTTTACTGCTGAAAGTGTAGTCTCTAGGTATCACATTGAATTGAGGTTTTTCAGGCGGGTGTGGTGGCACACTTATAATCTCAGCACTTCAAAAATGGGGTTAGGTTCACAAGTTGGAGGTCAGCCTAGTCTATATAGCAAATATCATGCAAAAAGCACTACTCTTTCAAACAAGTTCCTGGTTGCAGTTATACAGGGAATTTATTTTGTAGCAGCTGGAGGCAGGCAAAATTAAGAGATACAAGGGGGTATAGTAGGGCAGTTCACCCTGTTGCAGGTTAGTCCTAAGTTATTCGTGAGCTATTTACCTTATCCAGGTGTGGTAGCAAAACAGAGCCCAGGGGTGAGGATGTATGTAGTTCAGCCATAAAAGACTTAATTGACTTGTGTGGATCCCTGGGTTCTGTCCTCAGCAGCTGAATGAATGAATAATTTTTAAAAAGCAAAGAAGTCCTTGTGGAACTCAAAGGGTGCCTGAGAAAGGGAGAGCCCACAGCTGGGGTAAAGAATACTCCAGGTAGGGGCTGAATTAGTTTGGGGAGGGGGTGATGGGTCCAGGAAGGACAACAGACAGAAGAGCACAGTGAACTCGAGCCTTTAGACTGGGGACCCAGAAGCCTGGACTATTCTATGGCCTGGGATTAAGCCCTACAAGTGTTGACAACTGCTCTCAGGTACTGCTCCTAACAGAATGACTTGTCATTTTTGTTTGGAGGAGAGGTGTTTAGATGGTCTCTTGGGTAGCTGGGGCTAGTCATAAACGCCTAGCCTTCCAGTATCCTGGGCACTTGCTTCTGCCATCACACTATGCCTCCTTTTAAAAAAAAACAAACAAAAATCTAGGAGCTTTTAGGCATTGGCAGAAGTCGAAAACCCTCCTATGTGAAATGGGGGCAGATTTCATTCCATAAGAATAGAGATATAGTGCTTGAGCTTCTTAAATTTAGGATACTTTGTTGGGATAAATGTCTGGTAGAAGAGGCTGTGAGCCTGTCCCATGTTTGTGGAGCCTACTAGCTTATAGGTCAACTTTGGGCTTTATGACCCTTTCAGTTAAGTCATCAAGGTTATTCAGTAATTTCTTTTTTTCCTTTTCTTTTTCTTTTTTGACAGCATTTCTCTGTGTAGCCCCGGCTGTCCTGGAAATAACTCTGTAGACCAGGCTGGCCTTGAACACAGATCTGCCTGCTGTTGCCTCCCAAATCAAATACTGGCATTAAAGGTGTGCTCACCCTTAGTAATTTCTCTTTTGGACTGTTTGTAGAAGGAGAAGATGAAGAGGAAGAAGAAGATGAGGATGGTGAAGAAGAGGAGGATGATGAAGAAGAGGATGAAGATGAAGAGGATGATGTAGAAGGAGAGGAGGATGAAGATGAAGTTAGTGGGGAGGTATGTATCTTCTTCCGTTCTGTCAGTGGAAAGGCAAAGAGGTTGGTAGGAAGACAGGCAAAGGCTGCTGATTGATAGTGGCAGCTTTTTTCTTAATATAGGACGTGCCTACTTGATGGTGCCTAGATAAAGCATTTATGTCTGGGCTGCTTTTAGATTACCAAAGAAGGGATGTAGAGTTGTACTTCAGAGTTAAATGTACTTCTACACTGAAAGAGCAGAGTTTTGTATAATCGAGTATATGCCTGTAGTCCCAGAACCTAGGAGGCAGAAGCAGGAACATCACAAGTTCAAAACCAGCCTAGGCTAAACAAGACTGTATCTGTCCAAACCAGCACTGCAGTGTAGGATTGTAGAACCATTATAAAAGTTACCATTTAAAGTTGCATGATAATTAGAGCTTATCTGGTAAACTGCTTTTATCTCAACATTGTTTTAAGAATAATTTTATTTTTATTATTAACTGAACTGAGGTCTCAACTTTGTAGCTTAGGATAAACTAAAGTGTTTGATTACGTACCCACTCCCAACCCCTTTGCAAATGTTCTGTTCCTGTCCCTCCCCCCAAGAGGTAGGTAGGTGTGGGGGGGAGCGGTCAGAAGAGAAAGCATTGAATTTCTTGGGACTGGAGTTCCGGCCACCACGTAGTGCCAGGGATCAAACATAAGTCTTCTGGGACAATATCCAAGACTCTTAACTTCAGAGCCATCTCTTCAGACTTTTGTTCATTTAAGAAAAGAAAAGAAACGCCTCTGTGTATGTAGCTAAGTATGTAAAAATAAGCAACCCTCCCAAAATGTTATAACTATTTGAAAGTATATTTCTCTTTCCTTTTTATTTTTATGAGGGATTAGTGAGATGGGGCTTATGTAACCCAAGTTAGCTTAAATTGCTGATCCTCCTGCTCCCGTATCCAATTGCTGGAATAACAATTGTGAGCCATCAAGCCTAATTTTGTTTGTTTGATTTGTGTGTGTGTGTGTGTGTGTGTGTGTGTGTGTGACGTGCGTGTTCACATCCATAATACAGCCTGGAGTCATACAAGGACAACTCTTGAGGGTTGTTTTCTTCTTTTGCTTCTTCCATTTTATCCAGTGATTGGTCTTAGTTACCAGTTGTGCCGAGTGTCTTAGCAGAGTCCACTGATGTTAAGGTATTCTCTGTTGTTTAGGAAGAAGAATTTGGTCATGATGGAGAAGTTGATGAAGATGAAGAAGATGAGGATGAAGATGAGGATGAAGGTGGGTCTGGTGCATATACTGCAGTTCTCCACTCAGTTAAAAATTAGATGAGGATGCTACCGGAAGTTGTTTTTTGTTTGGTTGGTTGGTTTTTTTTTTAAGACAGGATCTTACTTGCTCAGCTTGTCTTAATTAAACTTAGTGTTCCTGCTTTGGCTTCCGGAGTTCTGAGATTGTGCCTTTGTTAGACTTTGGTCACACTAAACAGATGAAGTGACCTTGGCCACTCTGGTCCTTCTCCAGACTGTTGGTCCAGCTTTATGAGGCACAGAACACTGGGCCCCAAACCCTTTACTGAGTGCAGTTTGACAGTGTCCTTGTTTCATGATAAGTGGGACCCATCTTAGCTCTCAGATGTGTGTCCTTCCTTCCTATTGTCTTGTCTTTTGAACAGTTTGCCCAAGGTTGTTTGTGAATCAGTGGCTTAGAAACAGGCTGGAGTTGTTGCTGTGTTTTCATAAATGTTAGGTGGGTACTCAAACGCTTAAGAAGTAAAAAGCACTTGGAAGGAAAAGCATCTGGGGAAAAAAACCCTCCATTAATTAGCTGTGTCAATTGAGGTGTTACTGTGCTTTTTGCTTGTCTGGTCTCAGTGAGCTATTTATGTGAAGTGTATGTGTTTGCTGTTCCTTACCACCAAACAGTTGTTGCCTCGTTAGCAGTGTCCCAGGCAGAATGCCTTTCCGTGGGTCTCACAGCTAATTTTTTTTTTATTGCAGAGGAGGAAGAGAGTGGAAAAGGTGAGAAGAGAAAGAGAGAAACAGATGATGAAGGAGAAGATGATTAAGACCCGAAACAATCTGCAAGAAACAGAACTGTTGAGTATTGTTGGACTGCTCACGGATTTGGTAGCTGTTTAAAAGGTAGCTGTGATACAAGGCCCCAGGACACCCCCACCCAAAGAGCCAAAGAATAGTTCCCAAGACATTCCGCCTTCCTCCGTTTAGCCCCTGGTAATCCACCACCAAGCCCGGGGACTCCACCCCAACAGAATTGTAAACGTTGTTAGGTTTTCGTGTTCGTGACAGCTGTGATTGGTGAGTTGACCGTCCTGGCTGCCAGTTACACTGCGATTGTAACAACATTTTTACTTTCTGTACAACAAGGAAAAGCTTTGTAAATAAAATCTTAACATTTTGGGTCTGTTTTCTCATGCTTTTCTTTCCTTTTTTAAGACATTTAGGACATTTTATGTGTGATGACTGCCAAAAAAAAAGTATTTTCTAAGATGAAGTAAAATAAATGCATTACTCTTTGGTAAAGCCTAGTCGTACTCACGTTTCTAAATTAGGCTCTAATGCAGCTTGCGTTGTCTCTGGAGAACAGGAGTTGGGGGTGTTTGGTCTATTTAGTGGTGAGGAAATACAGGATCTTTGACCATCACTGTCAGGATCCTCACTACTTATGACCGGGGAGTGAGTTACTTTTTAAACATGGTTTTGGAATCGGGAATAGTGGCAGAGGAGTGATACAGCAGGGTTAGGTAGTTGGACGATTTGGAGTCTGGTTGTACCATATAAAATGGATGTGAAAGATTAGAACTTGAGTATCTCAATTTAAGAAAAGTCACTGTGTCAGTGGAACCTTCAAATTAGATATTGTTAAGATCCAAGTCTCATGATTTAAGGTATTTTTATTTTTTGGAAATTCTGGTTGGGCCTTCATGATTTTCCTCATCCACAAGGCCTTATTCCCCACATTCCCCCCCCCAACCCCCGTGTATTTTTCAGTGGCTTCTTCAGTCTAAGTGTTGCAGTCTGGGGCAGTAGGGAGAGCTCATCGATGAAGAGCATTTGCTGTACAATCATGAAGGCCTGTTTTTGGGGATCATAATACCAGACAGAACAAAGTGCCTAGAGCTTCAGCCCAAGGGATTGGATGCCCTCTTCTGGCCTCCATGCACACAGGCTTTACTCTCACACCACATACATTCGTATACACATACTCTTCATACCTTGTCAAATATCAAAACCAGTAACTGAATGATTCTTCTAGAAGCTTATAAAACTTGACAATGTCTGTCCTAGGATATGCCAGATTCCTTAGTTCAGCAAGAAGTAGGCCATAGCAAATAGAGGACAGTGTTGAGGATTCTAAGGCAGATATGCCAGGGAATTACAAAGGAGGGCTGGAGACATCGTTACCAAGACATTGACTGCTGCTGGCTTCTGCCACTGTGATACGGCCTTTGCAGGGGTTGGTTTCTATCTTGATTTTCTTTTAAAACTGGGTTTACCAGAAGCCTCTGACATGATTTTATTTTTCGGAAGGGGCTTAAGGCTCAGCCACCCTTGGCTAAAGAATGCTAGCAGGAAGCAAGTTTTATGGTGACTGGTGATGAAGCTGATTGTTTGTCTACACCTGTTGCTCACATGAAGCACTTCCCTGAATGAGTTTACTTACAGCAGTTGGAGAAAGGACAAAATATCTGTACTGGGGTGCATATCCAGCTCTGGCTGACTCTAGTGGGGCCGGTGGTGATTTAACTAGCCATGGGTATACCTGGGCAAATGTGCCAGCCCAGAGGAAACAACTGAGGCCTGGTGGAAGGGCCTGGGTACAAGGCTTGCTACAAACACTGTGTGTTCTTGCCTTGAGTTCACTCTGCTGTGGGAGTCTAGCCACAGCAGGGATGGTATTTAGGAACTACTGTCTTCCAGAGATTTCCCAGAGCCCATATAATGCTACAGTCTTCAGGCTTACACAATGACCACTTTTCCTGCAGCCGTCTGTCTGTGCAGCCCACATTTCAGCCTTCTAAGCACAGTGGAGCCTTCTGCTCTCCGGCATCTCTGTTGTACCTTACCATCATTAGGCGAGTTGGACAGAACCACCAAACACTGCCCTTTTCTGTGACCTTCTGCACTCTCTAGTCCTGTCAAGTTGTGCTGACATCAATTTTAATGAGGCTGATGATACTGCTGGGTTGACATTTTGGAAAGGGAGTTAAGTTACCAGCCTGCTTCCAGGTGCCAAGCAGGCACAGGAAAGTCCTTCCCAGAGCCTGTAAGCCAGCCTGGTAGATAATTTGATGAGGGATGAGATGGGATGACTTAACATGTCAGGGAGAGTGTCTGAGGGGTCACTTTCTCTTAGGGGAAGGGGCTTGATTGAGGACTTTGGGTATACCCAAAGTCTCAGCTCCAGAGCCCTGAGCTCGGGCAGCTTTGCTGATATTGGACCTCTTGAACCACATCCTCTTGAGCTGGCACATACTCCAGATGTCCAGGTACTAATGCAAACCACTCTGTAAACTGGGGCTGCCCTTGTGAGCCAATGCATTGACAGGGCCGTACCCTAAGGGGCTCTGTTTAAAAGGGCTTGGACCAGTTCTTTCCAGGGGCTTCGTTGGTAATGGACTGTTAGTGTGCATTCAGCTGTGGCCTGGGATGGGAGGAATCCTTGGTTCTCTAAGGCTGACTCTAGGCCCTCAGCACGTGGGAACTATGATCACGGAAGGGAAGAGGGAAGCCACTGTTAGGACAGTAGCTGTGTGGCACTGGCTCTGGGCAGTCAGAGAAGGGACCACAACCACAGCCTTTGGGAATCGCTGTCAGGCTATTGTCTTGATCAAGTCCAGGGAGTGGCAGGTCCTTGAGCTGCTAACTGGTTCCCTAGGTCCCGCCATCCCTGTTCTCACAGCACTTGCCTGGGCCTTGTCTGCAGTCTGCTGAACTCTGAACTGTCCTCAGCCTCTGTTTCTAGATGGAATTGGACTACGTTAGTCATACTCATAACTCCTGGGCTCAAATAGCCCTCCAGCTTTAGTTTCCTCAGTAGCTGGGACTACAGATGCATGCCCCTACTTGGCTTGAGACCTGTGTCTGCAGATGGCAGCCTGGCCATGTAAACTGTACAGTGCCATGGCTGCTGCTGTAAGGAATGGGAGGATCTTCACCCTCACCTTTGCAAATTCCCAGCGCACAGAACAAGAGTAGTGTCTCTTCCTGCCTTGTGTTATTTCCAAGGAAAAACCTGGAGGTGTACAATCCTTCCAGACCTCTGCCTGAAACTTCATGGCAGAGAAAGTTATAAGACTTTAGAAGTTGAGAACTGCATGATGCAGATGGTCCAGCTAGTGAATGACATAGAAGGGTGAGGAAATCAGGTGCCCACTGTCATTATCTATCCCTGGGCACCACAGTGGTCGTGGCCCACCCCCACTTGCCCTCTTTACCCTGTTGCCCGCATTGCTATTATCCAGTAAACCTCTACCAAGGATCCTGCTAGTGTCTGCAGGGCACTAACATGGAGTCAAACCACAGATGTTCCTGCCCTCCCTCCCTAGACATTCCTCTTACCACCTGCTTCCTCCTGTCCTGTGGGGAGATCTACATCCCTGAGCACTTCACTTTCTTTGTTTCTGGTTTTTTTTTAAACTTTATTTATTTATTATTTATTTATTTATTCGCCTTGGTGTTTTGCCTCGAACTGGAACTACAGACAGTAGTTAGCTGCATGTGGGTGCTGGGAATCGAACCCGGGTCCTCTAGGAGAGCAGACGGTGCTCTTAACCGCTGAGCCATCTCTCCAGCCCCCTGTTTCTGTTTTTTTAAAGATTTATCATGTATGTACCGTGTTCTTCCTGCATGTATGCCTACAGGCCAGAAGAGGGCACCAGACTCCTTTACAGATGGTTGTGAGCCACCATATGGATGCAGGAAATTGAACTCAGGATCTGAGGAAGAGCAGCCAGTGCTCTTAAATCTCAGCCATCTCTCCAGCCTCCACATCACTTTCACTCGAGAGACCTCTACAATCTAGACACTTTTCCTTTAAGGGCACAAGAAGACTCCCTCTTACACACACAGAGAAGAACCAGAACAAAGACATTAGTTCTACAATATTCTGCACGGAGTTTTTATATAGGCTCTTTATCAGATGGTACCCACTCAGGACACTGGCCAAGCTGTCTTCTAGTCTTGCTGTCTCTTTTGCCTGATGGTCAGCACCATGGCTGTGTCTGCCTCCTGCTGATTTTTGCATGATGCAGATGGCCCAGCAGGTGAATGACAGAAGACTGAGGAAATTCAGATGCCCACTGGCGTCATCCCTCGACACCTCAGTGGTAGTGGCGCACCTCAGGTTGCTCTTCCCATCCCAGGACACTGGCGTGTTCTTGCCTCCATGGACAAATGCAGTGGATTCCTGGGGCCACTGTAACAGACATCTGTAACGGATAGCCACATACAGGGATTGTCCCACAGACAGGCAGATGCAGCTTCTAGTGCTGAAGGCTGAAGGTAGCTTCAGGCCTCTCTTTTTGGTCCGGAGAGGGCTGTCTGAGTATACATGAATGCATGCATGTGAATGAGCAAATTCTTCCCTTTTGGAAGGATAGCAACTATTTTGGATTAAGGCCTACTCTATTGACCTCTTAACAAGTTCTTGTTACAGTGGTCCTGTTTACACACTGAGTCAATTTCTGAGGTGCTGTGCATGGGAAGGTATCACACTTGAACACAAACACCAATTAAGTGACTTATGAG
This sequence comes from Sigmodon hispidus, assembly GCA_004025045.1. Lineage (NCBI taxonomy): Eukaryota > Metazoa > Chordata > Mammalia > Rodentia > Cricetidae > Sigmodon > Sigmodon hispidus. Next base: position 11,970 of record PVIH01004555.1, read on the forward strand.
GCCCTCAGAAACAGTCCCCATATGTTGAGGTCAGGTGCTTGGAACACAATGTGGAAAGAAGGAATGGTAGCAGTTTTTAGGATAAAAGTTTGGCTCTGGCAGCCCCCACAGGCTAGGCACAATTCAGCCACCCATCTCCACTGCAACTGAAGAGAAGTCACCATGAAGATAAGAGAAAGACCCATCGGCCACACTGGGGAGAGAGACTAATAAAAGGGATTGGTGACACCAGGATGTTTTTTTATTTTACATGAATTGATGTTTTGCCTGCATGTATAACTGTGTAAGGGTGTCAGATCTTGAAATTACAGTTATTAGCTGCCATGTGGATGCTGGGAATTGAACTCAGGTCCTCTGGAAGAACAGTCGGTGCTCTCAACCACTGAGCCATCTCTCATCTTGTCTTCAGGGCACTGACATAAGATTTGGATACAAGCAGAGGGCAAAAGGTGTACATACTTAAGTAGTCTCCATTGGGGTGTGGTCATTGACCCGTTATCTTTGCTGTAGTCTGATCAATTTTTAATGTGTTAACCTCTGAGAGTTGAAGCTCATGAGTAATTGTCCTCATGATGGGTGAGGGGGGTCTGTTCTTGATTCAGAGGAGAAAGGTTAATGGATTTTTAGGCTATGGACGCAGCCTGGTGTGTTCAGTAAAGAGCTGGCATGGTGGTGCATGGTGGTACATGCTTGTAATCCTATGGTGGTACATGCTTGTAATCCTATGGTGGAGCATGCTTGTAATCCTAGCATTAGACAGGTGGAAGCAGGGGGATCAGGAACCCAAGACTAGCCTGAGCTACGTGAGATCTCTTCTCAGCTGCAAGAAAGGCATCCATTAAAGCCTTGGGCTGTGTCCTCCTGACCCACTTTCCGTAAATCACGGTTTTCATGACCCCTCCTTGGTTTGATAGCTTTGCTAGTATGGCTCCCGGAACTTCAGGAAACTTTCCTTAGGTTAACACATCTGCCTTGAAGAGTGTCACAAAGGAGCCTGGAAACAGATACATAAGGTGAGATGTGGGGAAGGGCAGCGCTTCAGAGGGGTGACCATGTAGAAGAGGGATTCTGCTCTCTGTTGCCTGCCTTGGGAAGGGGAACGTCATAAAACCACACAGACTCTTTAGGCTAATTTTTATCTGATCACTGCTTGATGTTGGCTTCTCCTCAGCAGCAGGGTCACCTGCTTTTTGTCAAATGCCTGGTGTTGGATGTCAAACTCCCTACAGAGCTGGGACTGAAACCCAGGGCCTCACACAGGCTAGGCAACCTCCTACTGAGCCATATCCCATGTACTATGTAGCCATTGTCAAAAAAAAAAAAAGAAATGTTTTCCCTCTTGGATATTAGGGAAGCTTTAATCCTATTATTTTTATTATTATTTTCTTACTGATATAAGTGTGATAAGCAATTTTAAAAAAATGTGTGTGTGAGTTTTTGCCAGACCATATATATGCATGCATAGCCACAGAGGCCAGAAAGGGACATCAGATCCTCTAGAACTAGAATTATACTAGGTTGTGAACTGCCATGTATGTGCTGAAAATCAGACCTGGGTCCTCTGGAAGAACAGCTAGTGCTCTTAACCACCGAGCAAGCAATCTTTTTAAAATGCTCTTAAGGTACATGCCTAGTAGACACAAGGCCCTAGATCCTATTCCTGGTACAACAAAATGCTTTGTTTGATCTGTCTAACTTCCTTTCACATCTCTGCCTTTGATTTTGCCCCATGGAGACAATAGGATTAGATGCATCTAACTTTTTTTTTTTTTTTTTTTTTTAAATGGAGCCCTTTAAATAGTTGGGAATCACAGGGTGGTGGTGACACATGCCTTTAGTCCTAGCACTCAGGACATAAAGGCAGGAAAATCTCTGTGAATTTGAGGTCAGCCTGGTCTACACTCTGAGTGAGTTCCAGGACAGCCAGGACTCTACACAGAGAAACCCTGTCTTCAAAACAACAATGAAAGAAACCCATTTTAGATTTATTTATTTATTTATTTGTTTGTTTATTTAAAGACAGGGTTTCTCTGTATAGCCCTGACTGGCCTGGAACTAGTTCTATAGACCAGGCTGGCCTTGAATTCCCAGATCATGCTAGGATTAAAGGTATATGCCACCACCACTAAGCTTTAAAAATCATTTTAATTCTAGCAGACTACAAATTTAGATACAAACATAAAAGGTTATGGTGGTGCACATCACATCATAAAAGGTTGTGGTGGTACAGCATTTGGGAGGCAGAGGCAAGGAGATCTCTGAGTCTGAGGCAAGCCTGGTCTACAGAGTGAGTTCCAGGACAGGCTCCAAAGCTACACAGAGAAACACTGTCTCAACAAAACAAAACTAGGGCTGGAGAGATGACTCTGCAGTTAACAGCACTGGCTGTTCTTCTAGAGGTCCTGAGTTCAATTTTCAGTAACCACATCCACAGTAACTCACAACCATCTATAAGGAGATCTGGTGCCCTCTTCTGGCCTGCAGGCAGAACACTATATACATAATAAATAAATATTAAAACAAAAAACAACTAATGGGGGGTGTGGGGAGGAGACACGACTCTTTAGAATCTAGATCCAGGAAAGAGCTACAAGATGTGTTCCATAAAGGGAAACATTAATAAACTATACTTCAATAAAATTAAAAGCCTTTCTTTTGCAAAAGCCTTTGTAAAGAAGACGAAGAAACAGCTGTAGCATACCGACTGGGAGAAAATATCTACAACCTATATATAGAATAAAAAGGCTAGAATCTAAACATACAGAATGGTACTCAGTAGAAAAATCAGGCTGGAGAGATAGCTCAGCGGTTAAGAGCATTGACTGTTCTTCCAGAGGACCTGCGTTCAATTCCCAGCATCCACATGGCAGCTAACAACTGTCTGTAATTCCGAGATCTGACAGACACCTTTACACAGTTATACATGCAGGCAAAACACCAGTTCACATTAAAAAAATAAAAAATAAAAATATAAAAAAGAAAAATTGATGGCATTGGGAAATAGGTGGCTAGGGAGAAGGCTCAGTGTTTAAGAGCACAGAGGATGAGAGTGCAGTTCATCCCCAGCACCCACAGCAGCTGGCTCACAACCACCTGTAATTCTTTCTTTTTAAATACTTATTTATTATTATGTATACAGTGTACAGAAGAGGGATCTCATAGATGGTTGTGAGCCACCATGTGGTTTTGCTGGGGAATCAAACTCAGGACCTCTGGAAGAACAAACAATCAGTGCTCTTAACCTCTGAGCCATCTCTCCAGCCCCACAACCACCTGTAATTCTAAGGGATTCCAGGCCCTTCTGGCTTCCTCGGGAGCCTGTATGTATATGCTCATATAGTCACAGACAACCACACATACACATAAATACATTTTTTTTAAAGCACTTGCTGCTCTTTTTTTTTTTAACTTTATTTATTTATTATTTATTTATTTGCCTTGGTGTTTGCCTGGAACTGGAACTACAGACAGTTGTTAGCTGCCATGTGGGTGCTGGGAATCGAACCCGGGTCCTCTGGAAGAGCAGACGGTGCTCTTAACCGCTGAGCCATCTCTCCAGCCCCAATACATTTTTTTTTAAATCTTGAGAAAGAAAAGGGGAAAGACATGAAAAGATTTCACTGAAGAGGAAATGCAAAGGGCAAATTATATGAGAGCTATTCATCATCATTAGCCATTTGAGCTGGAACCATGGGAGATGCACCTGTTGGATTGGACAGAATTAAAGCAGTGGCTGAGAACACAGGGAGACAGACTGTGTGCAGCCAGGAAGAATGTGAAATGGTTAGCCACCCTGGAAAGCAAGGTGACAGTTTCTTATGCAGCTACTAGGAGAACCAGATATTGGGCACGATTTCAGAGTCTGTAAACTGATCATCACGGTTAGATGTATCTCACAGACCTGTGAAGCAGCTTCTTCATAGCAGCCCCAGGTGGAAGCAGCCAAACATTCAGCAGGCTGAACGGCAAACTGCTCAGCACAAGCCATGGAATATTACTCAGTCATAAAAAAGCACAAACTCTGATGCCTGAAACTGCCTGAATGAAACCCCAAGAATAATGCTAAGTGAAAAAAAGTTTATCTCAAGGTTAGGGTGTGGTAACCATACACCCATAATACTACAAATTAGAAAGCAGTGGCAGGAGAATTATGCATGAGTTTGAAGCCACCCTAATCTACATAGGAAGTTCCAGGCCAGCCAGGGTGACATAGCTAAACCTTGATAGAAAAAATATAGGAGGAAGGGGGGCTGAAGAGATGGCTCAGAGGTTAAGAGTACTGACTACTCTTCCAGAAGACTGGGGTTCAATTCCCAGCACCCACATGGCAGCTCACAACTGTGTGTAGTTCCAGTTTTCAGTTCCAGGTAAACACCAAGGCAAATAAATAAATAAAGATTAAAAAAATATTTATTTTTATTTTATGTGAATTGGTGTTTTGCCTGCATGTATAACTGTGTAAGGATGTCAGATCTTGGAATTACAGACAGTTGTTAGCTGCCATGTGGATGCTGGGAATTGAACTCAGGAAGAACAGTCAGTGCTCTTAACCTCTGAGCCATCTCTCCAGCCTTAAGTTGTTGTTGTTGTTGTTGTTGTTGTTTTTTAAAGTCCATCACAAAAGCTCCTATTCTATAGGGTTCCATTGATAAGATATTCCTGAAATGACACAATTGTAGTCATGGCTGCTGAGGGATAAGGGGTTGTGGATGGCATAGGACTGGAGGAAAACTGAAATGGACGGACAAAAGGAAAGTTGAATAATCCTTGTGGTTTATTGGCATGAATCAGAGAATTCATGAAGGAGTCTCAAAGAGAGATGGGTTTTGTAGTCAGAAGTTTCTGGCGTGTCCAGGGGTCCCAGGGTCCAGAGGAAGCTCCTTCAATCCCACAGCAGCTTATAAAATAATGACTTAAGTTTATATTAATTACAAGCTGCTTGTCCTATGGCTCTGGCTCATTACCAGCTAGTTCTTATAACTTAACCCATTTCTATGTCTTGCCTCATGGCTAGTGGCTTACTGGTACTTTCACATCTTGCTTCTTTGGACAGCAGCTTGCAGCATCTCTCTGTGTGACTCGGTCCATTCTCCTCCTTTCTCTATGCCTGGATTTCTTGCCTACCTCTAAGCTGCCTTCAGGAAAGATGGTTTGCAGGGAGGGATGACAACCATGACCCTCCTTCTGTGATCCTCACCACTGCCCTCTGGTGGCCCCACCTCCCACAGGAGGAAGTTCCCCAGCTAGAAGAGAACCTGACTTTGACTTAGCCCTGATGCTCGGCTTCTGTGTGTTTCCAAGCTTCACATATCTGAGCAAGCACTCCGTGAGCTACACTCCACCCACAGAGAGAGGCTATGCTTTCTTACTGTTTCAGGACCCAGTACCTTTGCTGTATCCTGCAGGGAGGAGCCAGAGCAGGAAGGGATTATTAATATTGGGAAGGAATTGAGGTGAGTAGATGGAGCCTCTTCCTGAGACCAGCAGACACCATCTTTTCTCCTTGTATATATGTTCGTTTGACTTCATTTAACTAAGATTGCTTACAGGAGTATGGATGGGAGGTTATTTACAAGAGCAAGTGATGTACACTCTGGCCCTCTATTTAGAACTAAACCTCATGTTAGTACCCAACATATGGATCTATTTCTTCTCCTTTGCAAAGTAACCACCCTGGAAAAATCTTTCTCTGTGTTTCCCTATTGTCTCTTTCTTATTTCTTTTAATTTTATTTTATTATTTTTGCAGCTAGGAGGTGGTGCCGAATACCTTTAGTCCCAGCACTCAGGAGGCAGAGGCAGGTGAATCTCTGTGAGTTCAAAGCCATCCTGGTCTACATAGGTATTCCAGGACAGTCAGGGCTACATAGAGAAAAATCTGTCTTGAAAAACAAAACAAACAAAACAAAAAATATTTTTTTCTTCATGTGTATAGGTGTTTTCATATATGTGTGTGTGTGTGTGTGTGTGTGTGTGTGTATGCCTGGTAACCACAGAGCCCCGAGGACTGGATGGTTGTGAGCTACCATGTGGGTGTTGGGAATCTATCCCAGGTCCTCTGGAAGAGCAGCCAGAGCTTTTACCCATCAAGCCATGTCTGCAGCCCTCCCTTTGTTTCTTTCTTTGGTATTGAGGAGAGTAGCCAAGTCTACCTAGTTATGGCTGCCATGGCCCAGGCTTACATGCTAGATTCTCTGGTAACAAGATCTAACAAAATTGTCATCATTTGTAGACTTTTTCTTTTCCTATTTATTTATCTACTTATTTATTTAAGGTTCAGTTTTTTTGAGACACAGTCTCTCTGTATGTAGCCCTGGCTGTCCTGGAACTGGGCAGGTCTCAAACTCAGATCTGCCAGCCTCCAGAGTGCCGGGATTAAAGTTACGAGTGCCACCACACCCTGCTTGCTCATTTGCTGGGTTATAAAGCAGACTAAGTTTGTGGGTTTTCATTGCCTTCGGTATAACTTGCAACCAGACATTTAGGTGTGAATGTAACTTACTTTCACGGCAAATGCCTTTCATTTTACTGTACTTTACAGGAAATGACCAGAGCCCCTTGCTTCCCATCTTATTCCCTGGCACACAGCAGGCAGTTGCGAATGAGTTTCTGGATGTAAGAATGAGGTGCTTCCAGGAAATGAAAGAAGGCAAAGTTGTCCATGGTCAAAATCCTACAAGCAGGAGATACCCACAGCTGACTTTTAGTTTCCAGGTTTCCCAGGGTAGGATGAGGATTTGTCTGCCCAGAGACAGCAGAGAAACTAGCTTTGTGCTATAGGGAGATGCCCAAGGCAGGGGAAGCAGGAAGCAGGTGTTTGTATGACTAGTACTGGTGCCTATAAATGGAACTGAGACTGTTGGGAGATCAGACTCTGGCCACTGGACATCGAGGCAGGTCTTTGGCAGCCTGGGTGAGGACCTATGAGTGGTTTGATAAGTCAATTCTTCCTCAGATGAACTTGCCAGAAAGTTGACTTCAGCAACAGGATCAGTCATGTTCTCCCAAGACGCTGAATGAGGTCAGAGGAGTAAACAGATACAGTCAATTAATCCTCAGACTTCCGGAACCCAGCACCCAACTGCCCAGGCTGTGCTCTGCAGTACTGAGATTACAGGCCTGTGATGACCCCTCCCTGTCTCCAGAACACAGCTCTCATACATAGCTCTGCATGACATAAAGCAGAGCAGGTCGTTATCCGTCCTGGGCTCTGCATATCCCCAGGGTTGCCCTGGGTTTGGTGTTTTGTATAGGTGTCTCATATGGTCCCTGACCCCAAGTACCTGAGGGACAGGGGGACAATCAAGGAGGGACAGCTAAGAAGTGGGCAGAACAAGCAAGTCCCCTGAGAGCCTAGAGGAGGATGATGGGAGATGAGAGGGACTGAGGGAGGGGACTAAGGCATGAAGAGCAGACAGAGGATGACAAGGCTTAGAATGCTGGAGGAGAGGAGACCAGAATGAACCAGGAAGCAGCCTGGGCCATGGCTGGAGGCGACAGAATATGATCCTTAGGGGACTCAAAATAGTTCAGTGTAGCTGGACCATACAGTGGCAACGAGTTAGGCAGGAGCCATCAGCAAAGCCAAGTTCGGGAGAGACCTGGCATAGTCCGGGCGGCCCCAGGACCCCAGAGGGCTAATACAGTTCTTCCTTGCCCTTGTCTGCCAGCCACAGGAAGGGTATTGTGCTGGTTTCAGTTTGCTTTGAGAACCCTTCCAACGGAGTCTCACCCATTCGGACAGAGTAAACATTGACTCACCAGCCAACCAGAAAAAGCTGTAGAAAGCACCAGAAACTCAAGACTGAGTGTGGTAAGAAGTGTACCTCTGAGCTCTTCAGTGGTGGGACACTTGCCCAGCACATCCCAGGGCTGGCTTTCATCTGCCAAAAGCAGGAGGCAAACAAGCAAAAACCCTTGACTGCTTACTGCCGTGGGGGAAATAATCCTTTAATTCACTCCAAATTTTTAATCTAGTAACATAGGCCTTTTTGTGGGATGGCTTCTTTTTAAATTTATTGTACATGTATGGATGTTTTGCCTATATGTATTTCTTCTGTGTATTATGTGTGTGAAAGTGTCCACAGATGTCAGAAAAGGGTGTCAGATCCCGCAGGACTGGAGTTATAGACGGTTGTAAATCATCATGTGGCTGCTGGGAAGTGAACCTTGGTCCTCTGGAAAAGCAGCCAGTGCTTTTAACTGCCAGCCCTCCTCCCCATGCTCCTTTGGGACAGAGATGGCTCAATATGTAGGGATAGCTATTTTTAAATGTGATTTCTCTTCATTGTAGAGTTTTCTTTCTTTTTTTAAAAATTTATTTATTTATTTTATGTGAATTGATGTTTTGTCTGCATGTACAACTGTGTAAGGGTGTCAGATCTTGGAATTACAGACAGTTGTTAGCTGCCATGTGGATGCCAGGAATCGAACTCAGGTCCTCTGTAAGAACAATCAGTGCTCTTAACCGCTGAGCCATCTTTCCAGCCCCTTCTTTCTTTTTTTCAAGATAAGGTCTCTCTGTGTAGCTCTGCCCTGGAACCATGTATACCAGGCTGACTTAGAATTCACAGGGATCTACCTTCTTCTGCCTCCTGAGTGCTGGGATTAAAGGTACATGCTACTAGTGCAGATTAATTTTCTATTTAGTCACATATTATGTAGAATTACTATGACTTTTCTTTTCTTTCTTTTTTTTCCTTTAAATTTTGTTCTTTTTTACATTAGACACAGTGGTACATGCTAGTAAATCCAGCACTTAGGTGGATCAGGAGCTCATGGCCATCTTCCAATATGTATCAGGTCTGAAACCTGCCTGGGCTACATCAGACCCTTTCTCAAAACAAAAGCAAACCCCACGGCAATAAATAAATACTATATTAACATCCCCAGCCCTCTTCTCTGCAGCCCTGGCTAATGTGGAACTCACAGTGTGGCACCAATTCTGGCAGTTGTGATTATGGGCAGGAGCCACCATGCTTGGCTGAAATTGAGTTTCTTTAGTGTCATATTTCATACTTGCTGTGATCAGTTGCCCTTCCAACCAACACAGCACACCTATGTCCTGTCCAGCCATGAGCCTCCAATGTTGCCAGGTGGCACACGTTAGTTCTCTGTGGGTGTGGTTTGCTCTCTGCTATCTCTACTCTGCTTACCCACCGACGCCCCCCCAACGCCCCTGCTTTTCTCCATCATCAGTGAGTCAGGGTTATCCTCAGTCTTTCTCTCTGGGGAGAGCGTCCAGAGTCCCCTCCCTCGCAGCCAGGTTCAGATGTGTTTCTTCCTGTCTGGCGAGTAGTTTATTACAATGTGTTCCAAGCTTCCGCTCCTCCATTTCTGGTTGTTATTCTGCTCCTAGGTTCTGTTAGTCAAACAGACAATACATCTAACTCTGGGGTCTCAACTTGGTCTGAAATCCAGGGAGTGCATTGTAGGAGTCTTGGACTGGGAGAACCCAGCTCAGTCTGGAGATCAAGATGGCTTTGGCCAAATCACTGAAACGCCCAGACTCTCCACCTCTCATATAGTAGAAACAGTTATGGCTATTAAAATATACTATAGTAGGACCTGGAGGGATGGTTCAGTGATTAAGAACACTGACTGCTCTTGCAGAGGACCTAGACTCAGTTCTCAACATCCACATGGTAGCTCACAACCATCTGTATTTCAGTTCCAGGGATCTGATTCCCACTTTTCATTTCTGTGAGTACTGGATACACATGTGATGCACAGACACACATATAGGCAAAACACTCATATAAATAAAAATAAAAAAATTTTTCAGTGCCACACCAGTTATTGTGGTCATGGTTTTCTATACACTGTCTTATATGTTTCTGTGTCAGGAAAAGATGCACAATGCTTGAGAAGCCTGGAGAATCATAATTGTCTTAGCATTAGCATAAGTACCATTTTGGTGCATTCAAGTTATATCTCAAAAGGTTACCAGGGAAACTTTGTCTGCTTTCCTTCTCTTGGTAAGTAAGGTGGCTTCTCGGATGGAGTTATAACCTAAAAAGGGAAAACCAGGAGCCGTTAGGGATGCTTGAGGGGTTTCTCGTGAGATTTCTAGAAAACTACAGCTGTGATGGGAAAATGGCAGTCGTTAACGGCTCAGAAACTCTTGCTAGGCTGCTGACCAGAAGACTCACTTATATTTCTGATGTAGTGCTCTTTTTTCTTTTCATGTTCGCAAGATTTCCATGTCTTTCTGTTCCGGCTCAGAATCAGCAGCCTTGGGATTCGAACTCTAGATCACCTATTTTCCTGTCTGCACCGTGGAACGCACACTCTCATCCTCCTTAGCACTCAGTTTAGACCAAGCCATGCCTGGAGGCGGTGGCCAAAACCTGGAATCCCGCCTACGGGCCCCCGGCGCTCGCTGACGAGGCGGGGCTAGCCCGAGAGAGGGCTCCTATTGGCTGTCGAGCGAGACGGAGTCCGTGGGTTGGCTGCTCCGCGGCGGCCGACTGACGTGGCGGGTCCGGGATCTGCAGGCCTGCGCGTCGGGTGCGGAAACTCCACGGCAAGCGTGCGGGCGCGGGTTGACATCATGCCGCTCGAGCTGGAGCTGTGTCCTGGGCGCTGGGTGGGTGGGCAGCACCCGTGCTTCATCATCGCGGAGATCGGCCAGAACCACCAGGGCGACCTGGACGTGGCCAAGCGCATGATCCGCACTGCCAAGGTGAGGGGCGGGGCCCGCGAGGGGTAAACGGAGGGGCCTGGGAAAGCGCGCTCGCGGGAGCCTTGTGGTTCTGTGCTCCGGGTCTCACTTGCCTCGGCTCCCCTAGTTAGCGCTCTCCGCCTCCCTGCCGACCCGACCTTTTTCTTCCCTTTTCCGGTTAGATCAGCCTCTACCCTTGCCTGGCACCGTGGGCTCCTTAACTGACCCGGATCTTAGAGATCCAGCCCTTTCCTGCTTGTCATGTGTCACTTCGGAGATCCTCTCGTGACTTTGGTTTCCAAGAGCTACAGTCGTTGGGAGTTATGGCTTTTCTTTTTTTCCACCTGCCAGTCCCAGTGTTTTTATTACTAAACAGTGAAAAGTGCAGATCCCACTAGGGAACCTCAGTACACCTAAGCTGCATGATTTGAAAACCCAGCTTCGTGGAGCTGTGATGTGCATCAAGTGAGGAAAGAGTGTAAAGCGCAGAATTCAGTACAGAGCTTCTTAGGTGACCACTACTACTGCTAAGATGCTTAGGCGCATGCACTCCCCTAGTCTCATAGTAAATCTTCATTCTTTTCCATCAGGACTACAGGGGCGATTTCTCCAGCCACTCCCACCCTCAGTCCCCAGCTCTAGGACTCACATTGTTTTGTTCTCAGTCCTTTTGAAACAGAGTCTCATTCTAACCTGGGCTAGCCTGGGACTCACCATGTATCCCAGGCTCTCCCTTAGTCATTTTGCTTCTGTCTTTCAAGTGATGGGATGCAAGCCTTCACTTGGGGCTTGTCATACTTTTTAAAAAGATATTTATTATGTATACAGTGTACAGAAGAGGGCACCAGATGTCATCATAGATGGCTGTGAGCCACCATGTGGTTGCTGGGAATTGAACTCAGAACCTCTGGAAGAACAGTCAGAGCTCTTAACCTCTGAGCCATCTCTCCAGCCCCGGGGCTTGTCGTACTTAAACCTTTCTCTGTTGTGAATGGATCTTTGAAGAAAGACTGTACTTACTGTTCATTGTGACTCTAGCTTTCAGCTTTAATAAAGTCTGCCCTGTAATTTCTTGATTTATTATTTTTATAATTGCTTGATTTTTGTTGTTATTTTAGAGACAGAGTCTCTTTCACTCTGTATTATAGATTGGCTTGGAACTTACTGTGTAGACCAGACTAGGTTTCTGCCTCAGTCTCCCAAATGCTAGGATTGTAGGCATGGGCCGTTAGACTCAGCAGCTCCTGGAGCTGGAAAGATGGCTCAGTGGTTAAGAGCACTGGCTTCTCTTCTTAAGTACCTGAGTTCAATTCCCAGCACCCACCTGGCAACTCACAGCCATGTCTAACTCCAGTTCTAGGGGATCTGACACGCCGTTCTCACCTCTGCTCACACCAGACATGTGCATGGTGCATAGCCCTGCAGCAGACAAAAACGAGGTAGCTTCTGCCATCATTTATTTATTAATGCTTACCATCTAACTTTATATCATCTGAAATTGAGCTTTATCGTGCCCTTCCTCAGGACTGTCTAACTGGTCTTGTGGATGTAGTGCCATTGAATCACCAAAAGACTTGGCAGTAATAACTGCTAACCAGTCTTAGATGCTCATTGTGAGATCTTGAGCTAAGTGTCCCTTTCCTTTAATGTCTACAACAACCTGTCCTCAGCGTTAAAGAGGGCTGGTTGTGATGGTGCACGTCTTTGATCCCAGCATTTGGAAGGCAGAGACAGGCAGACCTCTGTGATTTTGAGGCTAGCCTGGTCTGCAGATGAAGTTCCAGACCCTCCATAGTTGCATAATAAGCCTTTGTTCTGTAAAGGGGGAAATTCCTGCTTTTAATTCAGAGGAACAGCCTGTTATTCCAAGGTGTTACCTCTTTGTATGATGAGGTTGTAAAGATACCTAGAGATATAAAAACTGTGCAAACAGAGTTATAGTTTTTCTCTCACAGGTTCTCTTTATAGTTCTGGAGGGCACTGGATCTGGGGACACTGTGACAAGGTTGGGGTTGTACTGTAGTACAAGGGGCCTGGCCTCGTGTCACGACATTTAGTAATTCAATGGTCTTGATCAGGGGACTTTGCTAGGCCTCAGATTTTTCTTTTTTTTTTTTTTTTAAAAACTTTATTTATTTATTTATTTATTTGCCTTGGTGTTTGCCTGGAACTGGAACTACAGACAGTTGTTAGCTGCCATGTGGGTGCTGGGAATCGAACCCGGGTCCTCTGGAAGAGCAGACGGTGCTCTTAACCACTGAGCCATCTCTCCAGCCCCCCCTCAGATTTTTCTTATTTCTTTCTCTTTTTGTGGTGTTTTAAAATTTAAAGCAGGGGAATTTCTTACAGTCTCTACATTATGAATTTGCTACCTTTTGTAACAAGGGTCACATTTTTAAATTTAGTACTTAGGGCCTGTAGTGTACAAGCTTACTTGCTCATGTGATGAATTGGTTTTTGGAGTGCACTCACACACGTGTGGGTCTCAGGGATCAAACTCAGGTCACTAGGCTTGGTGGCCTGAGCATTCATCTACTGAGAGATTTTACCAGCCCAGTAAGAAACATTTACTTATTTAATTTTACTTTATGTGCATTGGTGTGAGATTCTCTGAAACTGAGTTACACATGGGTGTGAGCTGCCACGTGGGTTCTGGGAATTGAACCCGGGTCCTCTGGAATGGCAGCCAGTGTTCTTAACCACTGAGCTATCTCTCCAGCCCCAGTACACTACATTTTTAAAAGGACTTTTTATTTTTGTTTTTCTTTATTTTAAAGACAGGATCAAGCTATGTAGTCCTGGAACTTGCTATATAGACCAGGGTGACCCCAGTTCAGAGATCCACCTGCCTTTGCTCTGCCTCCTATTGCCTGGGATCAGAGGCACACACTGCTCTACCTGCTCTAATGTTTGTTGTTGTTGTTTTTGTCTTTAGACAGGGTCTCTCTGTGCTGCCCTGGCTGTCCTGGAACTCACTCTGTAGACCAGCCTGGCCTTGAACTCAGAGATCTGCCTGCCTCTGCCTCCTGAGTGCTGGGATTAAAGTTATGCACTACCGCTGCTCTCTTTTTCTTTTTAAAAAGAACTTTATGTCTGTTATGGCCTACACCTTTCATCCTAGCAACCAGGAAGCAGAGGCAGGAGGATTACTGTAAGTTTGAGGTCATCCTGATCTATATAGCAATTTCTAGACTGGGCCAGGCTATTTAGTGAGGCCTTCCTCACTACACTTATTTTTTAATATACCTTTTAATATGCATTTGCATGAGGAGAGGGCAGTGCTGGTGTCTGCTTCAGTTTTGTGTGTGTGTGTGTGTGTGTGTGTGTGTGTGTGTGTAGCTCATTTCCAGGAACACTCATGTATGTGTGGACATGCCACAGTGTTAGTTTGGAGGTCTGGACACAACTTTCAGGAGTCATCTCTTTCTCCTGTGTGGGACCTGGGATTGAACTCAGTTTGTCAGGCTGGATGTCAAACACCTTTTTCTGATGAGTCATCTTCCCTGCCCTCCACTTTGTGTTTTGAGACAAGGTATCTCCCTGAACATACTGCTCATGATTTGGCTAGACTGCCTGGGGCTGGGTTCCCATGTCTGGCTCTTTTACATGGTATGGATTTAGCTTAGATCCTCATGACCTCATTGCACCCACTGAACATCTCTTCGGCTCCAGTCTATTTTGTCTAAATATACTGATGTCATATCATTGCCCCCCAATATTCCTGCTCCAGGTTACTGAAAATGTCCCACTGTGTGTTTTAGGAGTGCGGGGCTGACTGTGCTAAGTTTCAGAAGAGTGAGTTGGAGTTCAAGTTTAACCGGAAGGCCCTGGAGAGACCGTATACTTCGAAGCATTCGTGGGGTACGACATATGGGGAGCATAAACGGCATCTAGAATTCAGCCACGCCCAGTACAAGGAGCTACAGCGCTATGCTCAGGAGATTGGCATCTTCTTCACTGCCTCTGGCATGGATGAGGTGAGTTCTCTGCTGCTTATGGGATGCAGGCAGCTTCTAAAGCTGGCTCTGTCTCTGCTCACCTTAATTATGTCCAGCTAAATGGGAAGTCAACAGGTCTGAGGCCCAGAGGCAGGATTTTGAGAGAAAGGTACCATAGTTCAAAAACAGTGCCTCTGCACCAGAGCAGCCACATTGGACCCCAGCATCCTTCACACTGGGACAGTTGAGCTAGGCCAGGCTCTCCCATTGGAATGTGGTTTAGATTGGGAACCGGTATGGCTCACCAGACAGCTGACTGGCTCCCTGGGGTGCTGTTGGCATCACCCATAGGGAAATGGCTCAGAGGCTGGCTGTGTTGACGTCCTAGAAGAGTCCAGCTAGTACTAGGCCTTGGGTCCATTTTGCACTATAATTTCTCTCTCTCTTTTGTTTTAATTATTTAATTTTTTTTTTGAGACATGATCTCTCTATATAGCCCTGGCTGTCCTGAAACTCTCTACAGACCAGGCTGGCCTTGAACTCAGAGATATGCCTGCCTCTCCTTCCCAAGCACTGGGGTTAAAAGTGTGTACCTTCACCACCAGGTGTAACTTCTGTCTTTGTTGATCAATCCTATGTTCTCTCTTTTCTGAATGTCAAAAATTTTAGCCTTAGAAACAAGACAATGGTACAGAAAGTTTATGTTAGGGTTTCTGTTGCTGTGAAGAGACACCATGACCATGGCAACTCTTATAAAGGAAACATTTAATTGGGGCTGGCTTACAGCTGTGGGGGTCTGATCCATTGTCGTCATGGTGGGAAACCTGGCATAGTGCTGAAGAGAAGCTGAGAGTTCTACATGGGGATCCAGAGGCAACAGGAAGTGACTGAGACACACTTCCTCCAACAAGGCCATACCTCCTCGCAGTGCCATTTCCTGTGGGCCAGCCTATGGGGGGCATTTTCCTCAGACCACCGAGGTTTAGAAAGCAGGAACAAGTGGGAATGGCCTGTGGTTCCTATATTATCTCTCTATGCAAGTCCGCTTTGAGTCTCACAGTATGTGCTGCTGCTGCTGGTTACGTCCTGGCTTGTCACGCTTGCTTTTCCGTATTCTTTTTCTAGTTAATGTGAGAACACATTGTTTGTTCCACCTCAGCAAAGTCTTCAAGAGCAGTGCAGTGCTTTCTTTTTTTTTTTTTTTTTAAAAAAAACTTTATTTATTATTTATTTATTTGCCTTGGTGTTTGCCTGGAACTGGAACTACAGACAGTTGTTAGCTGCCATGTGGGTGCTGGGAATCGAACCCGGGTCCTCTGGAAGAGCAGACGGTGCTCTTAACCACTGAGCCATCTCTCCAGCCCCGCAGTGCTTTCTTTGCAGGATACCAGATATGTTATTTGTTATTTTTTTTGTTTTTGGAGACAGGCCTTGGCTGGTCTGGAGCCCACTATGTAGACCAGGCTGGCCTCATGATCTTCCAACCCTAGAATCTAGAGTGCTGAGATTATAGGCTTACCTTTATTTTTGTTTCATTGTTGTTGTTTGTTTTTTTCCTCGAGACAGGTTTCTCTGTGTAACAGCCCTAGAACTCAATTTGTAGACCAGGCTAGCCTTGAACTCACAGAGACTCATCTGCTTCTGCCTTTCACGTGCTGAGATTAAAGGTGTACGCCACCACTGGCTATTACTTTTAGTTTTTTATACTGAGAAATGATGGCAAACCAAGCTTGGTGGTGCCCACTTTTAACTCTACTATTTGGAAGGCCAGCCTTAGCTACTTAGTATGTTTGAGACCAGCATGAAATGCATGAGACTGTCTCAAAACAAACCAGATGCCAAGGTGGGCATCATTTCCATGTCCTCAGCTGCTTCCTTAGAGTTACTTTTTAGAAATGGACATTAGGGTGGACTTTAGGGATGTACTTTTACTGCGCTTGGAATCGTTTCTCATTGCTTTAGTCAGATTGTTGAAAGTATGTACACACGCCCTGTCTCTCTGAGTGTCTCACTACATCTTACTATGTAACCCTAGCGCAACCTGCTATGTAGCTGAGGCTAACCTGAAACTCACAGAGAGCCTCCTGCCTCTCCCTCCAGAGTGCTGGAACTGAAGGCGTACTCTATCACACCCGGTTCATACACCTGTCTTTGTGTTAGTCCTCCAGACTTCAGAATATGTTTGTGCTTGTGAGCATCGGTCTCTGTCAAAGCCCCACATGGTTGCTTGGGCCTTTCATTCCAGCACTGGCAAGTGTAGGCAGGAAGATTGTTATGAGTTCAAAACCAGCCTAGGCTGTATAGTGAGTTTCAGACAGTCAGAGCTACAAAGTGGGACTCTTCCATCATTGAAAAACTAACCAAACAAACAAAACCCAAAAAGTAAATAAAATAAAAAAAAAAAAAAACTGAAAAGAGTAAAAGTCTCAGCACTTGGTGGAGAGCTTGGGCAATATAGTCTACAAGCCAGAAACAGTGCTGCTTTGCTTTGCTGAAGAGCTGCTGAGATTTCCCTGATGCCAGTTTGGCAAGGAGGCATTTGTTTGTAGCTGGTGTGGTGGCTAGCCTGGGGTCTGTAGCTGGTGTGGTGGCTAGCCTGGGATCTGTAGCTGTTGTGGTGGCTAGCCTGGGGTCTGTAGCTGGTGTAGTGGCTAGCCTGGGATACAGGTAGGTAGGGCAGCAAGGGGAAATGGGTTGATAACTTTACAAAGAGTAAATTGATCTTTTTTTTTGCCAAGTTAGGATTTCCTGTCCAGCCTCCTCAGAGCTATCCTGATTGGGTTCTGTCTGTCTCTCTGTGTCTCCCACCTGTTTCTGAAGCAGGTGGCTCAGTGTTCACCTTCCCGACTTCGGTATTACAGCCAGCATTTACCCAATGAGTTTTTTTTTTTCTACTGTGCATGCTGGTTTTGGGTGTTCTCTGTGTGCTTAGGAATGGTTAAGGTGTGGCAGAATTTTATGGAGACTGAACAAGTTCCCAGGACACCTTTCAGGAGAGTGTGCAGAGGTGGACGTCAGCCAAAGAGAACTTAATGCCTCTGAGGCAGGAGCAGAAGCCATGAGCCAGGGCCCCTGAAGGGCCTCTGCTCAGTGATGGTCACCATAGCGCCACCTCCCCTCTGCCCTGCCCCTGCACTCTGCCCTCTACCTCCTCCCCTGGCTGCTGGCTGCCTGAGACAGGGCTGGCCTGTCCTTTTTGGTTCTGTGCTCTGTTGACATAAAAACCACAGCTCTCATCTTAAATGGAAGAAGAGACGGTTTATTCTGGAGGCGTTCTGAGTGGCTAGGCATGAGAACACAGATTTGGGTAGCCCCATTACAACGTGGAAACGGGTTCATGGAATTTTTATAGTTTTACAGAGCAAAGAGAGTCCTAAATTAAAGCAGCTTTAAAATGTGTAGATGAGTACACCAGCGAGGTGGTGTAATGGGAAGAAGTCATTCTACAGGCCCATGGTGCTGTCTGATGGCACCCTTAGCTCTTGGATTGCCAGAAGCTAGGTTCTGCTAAGTCAAAGGCTTCTAGGAGGTTTTTATTTACTCATTTTTATTTTGGGTTTTTCAAGACAGGGTTAGCAAAGTTGGTCTTGCTGGCCTTGAACTCAGTCTGTAGATCAAGCTGGCCTCGGACTCAAGAGATTCACCTGCCTCTGCCTCCTGAGTGCTGACATTGAAGGTGTGCGCCAGCACCGCCTGGCTGAGGTTTTTATTTATTACCACGAGACGTTCATTCAGGTAAACAGTGAGGCAAGGCAAGGTTAAAACTAGCCCAGGATAAAGTAATCCTTCTCTCAACCTAAAAAACGCCAGTCTCTCCACAGCGCTGAGATTCCAGTTGCTTTGTCAGCCTCTGCGGACACGGAAACTCCTTCAGGGTCTTTTTGTTTGTTCTGTTGTTGTTTGTAGCCAGACACACCTGGGATTTTCATGAACAGCTCCCCAACGGTCACTGACCCCTGCTCCCCCAAGAATAGAAGGAAGGAAGGCAGGCAATTTTGAGGCTAGCCTGGGCTACATATGGTTTTGTTATTTTCAAAAAAGAGAAGCCCTGGTCTTTCTCTTTCTGTTACCCCTTCCTTGGACCAGTAATTTCTCCTACTATATAACACAAAGAAGTTCTGTGAGCAACTACTGTCCATTTGTATTTTATTTGTGTATTTATTTTTGAGGCAGGGTTTCGAACTCACAGAGATCCACCTTCTGAGTCCTGGGATCAAAGGTGAGTGCCTCCACTACACTGTCTGCTCTTATTAAAGTTTAAACAGTTCTGAGTCAGTCAGCCAGACATAGTGGTGCATGCCTTTAATCCTAGGCCTTGGGAGACTGAGGCAGGAGAATCAGGAATTGGAGGCCAATGTAGGATACAGCAGCTTCCAGGCCAGCCTGTGCCAAAAAGCAAAGAAACATATTCTAAGTCAAACAAGTGTGGTAGACCTAGGTCCAAAATCAAACAGGTTTATCCCCAGGACCCTCCCTCCTGGGAGCCATAGCTGGGCAAAGTTTCCTTAACACCAGTCTCCTAGGGGTGGCCTGTTTCATGCCCCAAGCCTAGTCAGGCATCTGAGGAGCTATGTATTAACTGAATTACTTTAAGGCAAACTGAGAAGGGGAAATGGTAGGGTTGCCTGGCCTTCACCAGGGAAGGGGCCCAATAGCAGTAGGGCATGTCAGGGGAAGTCAGCGGAAGTCAGCGGGCGTCAGGGAAGAAAGCCATTGTACTGGGACTGCCTGATAGTCTGCAGGGCCTGAAGCTAGGATCTTGCAGGTGAGGTTCACACTCTTGCAGGGTAATGAACCAAAGTGGCAGTTTTCAAAGTGTCCACTAGGCGGCAGTGATTCCCCAGGTGGGCTGCAAAATGAGGCTCTTTCTTCCCTCCACTGTCCCCAATTCTAAAAAAACAAAACCAAACAAAAACTTGAAGATGACAGAATTCCATGCAAATCTTACAGTCCTGGTAGGCTCTTCTTTGAATTGCTTTTGTTTGTTTGTGTTCTGTACTAGACATTCTTAGCTCGGTTGCTTGCTCCTCCCTGAGCCCACACTGTCTGCTCACACCTCAGGATCAGTGTCGTGCTGATCTAGAAGAAGACTTGGTTTACAGCTTCCCTCTATCCCCCTCTCCTTTTACCAGACGTGGCCAGAGGGCTGAGAAGATTACAATCTGTTACGTGAATCATGTTTTGAAAGGCTCATTTGTTTTGCTTTGTTTTCCTTTTCAGGCTTAGCAGAGGTTGGTTAGCTAGCACTCTTGTTTGGCCGAGTGACTCATGCAGGGAAGAGAGGAAATGGGCATGGGAAGGGAAAAGAGCAAGAAAATGGAGCCGGGGAGAGCAGCCAGGCCCCCAGAGATGGTGGGACACTTCGGGGGACAGGCCCTGGGTCATGTTACACAATGTCTTTTGGACTGAGAGGTTGCCTTGAATTCTCTGGCACTGGCTGACTAGCCAATCTTCTTTTTGGTTGGGTGCTAATTGTTTTGGGAGTTGAACCCAAGGCCTTACACATTCTTTTTTTTTAATATTTATTTTTATTTTATGTGAATTGGTGTTTTGCCTGCATGTATAACTGTATAAGGGTGTCAGATCTTGGAATTACAGACAGTTGTTAGCTGCCATGTAGATGCTGGGAATCGAACTCAGGACCTCTGGAAGAACAGTCAGTGCTCTTAACTGCTGAGCCATCTCTCCAGCCCCGGCCTTGCATATTCTAGGGAATCTTTCTCCCTAGAGCTCCAGCCCCAGACCCTGACTAGGCATCTCCCACCCGTGTTATTGAGAATGGAGTGAAGAATAAAGTTGGCTTCAGACTTGTTATGCTGACCACAAGCAGCTTTGGAGAAGTTCCAGACCTAGTGGGTGGAGGTCTGTTACAGTGCCTTAATTTAAAGATGTCTCTTATTTTTCAGTTTTTTTTTTAAAAAGAAATATTTATTTTTATTTTTGTGTATGTATGTTTTGTTTACATATATGTCTGTGAACTGTTTGTATGTCTGGTACCTTCAGAGGCCAGAAGAAGGCATCAGGTCCCCCTAGAACCGGAGTCACAGATGGTTGTGAGCTTCCCCCGCCCCCCATGGAGGTGCTGGGTCCTCTTGAAGAGCAGCCAGTGCACTTAACTCTTGGACTATCACTTCAACCCTTGTTTTCTTTTTGAGACAGATTCTCACTATGTCATCCCATCTGATCTAGAACTTGCTATGTAGATCAGGCTGGTCTCTAACTCTTAGAGATCTATTCTTGCTATGTAGACCAGACTAGTCTTCAGCTCATAGAGATCCATCCTTAGCTCTTGCTATTTAACAGAATAGGAGATTTTATTTCTGTGTGTAGTGTGTGTGGTGCTAGGGATAAAACCCAGGGCCTCTTGCATGCTAGGGAAGTACTCAGCCTTCTCCACCAGTCCTGAGATTATCCTGGAACCATTTGCTAACACCTTTCAGTTTCTGGAATCTTCTGGGTGAATCCCACATAACAGTGTTTTTGGTAACTTCAAGCCATGATGTTGAGTCTGAATGGTGACTGAGTGGCTTTTCTGCAGGCAGTACAGTTCAAGGTCCACAAGGACCAGCAGATGACCAGAAAGTCAAACTGGGGCAAAGATTATGCCATTCACGCCTCTGGGCAAGTATTCAGTGTCTTCTTTCTGACCTTTGACCTTTGAGGGCCAGTAACTTTCTCTCTGCCTGATTTCTGGGCCGTGCCTAGGGAACATCTCTTCTGCATCTATTCCCAGCTTCCTTGGGAAGGAAGAGTCTGGCCAGAGGCGGCGTTTCCCATGCAGATTCTTGTAGCCATTGATGGCCAGCTCATGAAGAGCAAGTCCAGTGTGTGCACCGGACAGATGGGTGGGCCATGTGATGAGGTGTTCTCTGAGACCTGCACTGGGTTCCTTTATCACCCAACCTGTACCACAAGGGCAGTGTTTCTGAACAATGGTGAAAGATACTTGCTCTGATTTTTTTGTAGATGGCAGTTGAGTTTTTGCATGAACTGAATGTTCCGTTTTTCAAAGTTGGATCTGGTGACACTAACAATTTTCCTTATCTGGAGAAGACAGCTAAGAAAGGTAAAGTATTCTTTATCTTAAACCAGAGTCCAAGCTTTGCGTTTCTGCCCCCTAGTGGCAGCTCATTATGATAGCATTCAAAGGAGACTTAATCTGTTTTTGTTTTTTGTTTTGTTTTTTGAGGCAGAGTCTTACTATGTAGCCTAGCTGGCCTGGAACTTGCTATGTAGCCCAGGCTGGTTTCAAACTCCTAGAGGTCTGTCTGCCTCTGCCTCCTGGGTGCTAGGATTAAAGATGTGCACCCCCACACCCAGCTTTAAACCCACACATGTTTTAGAAATTTTTTACCTTTCTGTTTGGGGCAGTGCTAGGGACTGAACCCAGAGTCCTATGCACCTGATGTGAGTATTCCACCACTGAGCTACAACCCCAGCCCCTGCAGGAGTCTCCTCCCTAATGTCTCCACATGACCCTTGGTAAATTGGTTCCGGATGTGAATGATCTCAGTTGGCCCTCATTACAAACTTGGGAGGGAAGCAGGTCATATACCAGGATAGTATCAGAAGCCCCAAGGACAGGGCTCTACGGAGGCCAGCACTAGAGCAATGGACCACAGTACAGGCTGTGTATCCTTATCTGGAATGCTTGTGAGCAGGAGTATCCCAAAATCTGAAGTATTTTGGTCTTGGGATTTGTAGAATAAGATGAATCCTGTTCTATACTGCACAGCCTCTTGCTATGTAGAAATGTCTGTCTTCCCCTCAAGATCATGAGATGTACTTTCCTTTATCAAAGCATGATGCGGAGGAAGTGTATTTCCTCACCAGGTGCTGTACATTTGTAGGAGATGTGGATGGGGAGAGCCCTGTGAAAAAGGTACTGATTTTCCATCCAGGTCGTCCTATGGTGATCTCCAGTGGGATGCAGTCCATGGACACCATGAAGCAAGTCTACCAGATCGTGAAGCCTCTCAACCCCAACTTCTGCTTCCTGCAGTGCACCAGTGCGTACCCACTGCAGCCTGAGGATGTCAACCTGCGTGTCATCTCGGTGAGCAGGTGCTGAGGTCTTGGTGACCTGTTTCTTGTCTGTCATGTGCAGTGCCGGGGACTGAACCCAGGGCCATGGTGTGTCAACCAAGTGATCTTCCACTGAGCTATAGATAGCCCAGTTCTGGCCTTAGTTATAGCCCTAATTGTAATTACCCATGGTATACTTTGTAAATTTACAGATCCTGTCTTACGTGTGCCTTGTGTGTGTGTGTGTGTGTGTGTGTGTGTGTGTTTGCCACCTCATGATTTGTCTTTGTATACTTTTTAGTTCGGTTTATTTTTTTATTTTAAGGCAAGGTCTCACACTGTGTAGATCTGTCTGTCCTATAATTCACTCTGTATACCAGGTTGGCTTCAAACTCAAAAGAGATCTGCCTGCTTCTGCCTCCCAAGTGCTGGGATTAAAAGCCTCCATAGACTAATACAATCAATAATTTAGTGGAAGTTCTATCACATCTCCCCTCTGGACATGGGAAGAATGGCTTTACCAGCTTACTCATTCACAGCTGAATTCCCTGGCCCAGTATCCTGTATTTTTTTTTTTTTTAATTGAGATAGGGTTTCTCTGTCCAACCCTGGTTGTCCTGGAACTCACTCTGTAGACTGTGCTGACTCTGCCTCTGGAGTGTTTGGATTAAAGGCATGCGCCACCATGGCTGACTGCAGCCTGTACTCTTCTTACAAATCTGTAGACTGGATCTTGAGACTTTAGCCATCCAGCATCCCGTACCTGCTCCTACACTTCACCTCCCTCTTCCTGCTGGGCTTCAGCTTTCTTGCCACCATCACTGACAACACTTGCTCCTCTGAGAAGGTCTTGGGTGCTTTAGGTGAATTGTAGATAATGTTAATTATTCACATTCCCCCAACAGAATGTTCTGGGCCTGGGCTGTGTGTCTAATTGCTATTTTTGTGTGTAGCACACTTGATTTCAGCAGTGCAAGCTCATTGTCATTGTGATAAATGCTTTGGGGGTGAGTGCAGCATTCCATTTCAGTTATGCTGTTATTCTTGGTCTGCACAGGATTAAACATTCACACAAGGTGTTTATTAAATGCTTTGAATTATGTACATGTATGAATATGCACGTGTATGCACCCGCCATGGTAAGTGTATAATGGTCAGAAGACAGCTTGGGAACTGGTTCTCACCTGACATTGATGGCTTCCAGGGATCAAACTCAGGTTGTCAGGCTTGATGGCACTTGCCTGCCCCCTCTGAGCCATTTTGATGACACAGAAGGCATTCTCAATGACAGCAGTAACTGTTACAGAGAGCCATATGAGGTTTATGGGGCGGGGGAAGATAGCAGAGCAGGGAGACAGAGAAGAAAGGAAGGAGAGAGAATCTTCCACGTGGTTGGGATTTTAAAGCTTAGGCACGCCTACGTCACAGGCTTTGGAGCGCCCTTGCAGGTGGGGGCGTGGCTATAAACCAGCATCAGCATGGTGGGCGTCTTAGTTAGGGTTTCTATTAAAGCAAAAGAACAAAAACCACACCATGACCAAGTAACTTGGGGAGGAAAGGGTTTATTCCCTCACAGTTCCATAGAACAGTTCATCATCAAAAGCAGTGAGGGCAGGAACTCAAGCAGGAACCTGGAGGCAGGAGCTGATGCACAGGCCGTGGAGGGTGCTGCTTACTGGCTTGCTCCTAAGGGCTTGCTCAGTTTGCTGTCTTGCAGCACCAGGGACCACCAGCCCAGATTTAGCACCACCAATGGTTGACTGGTGTTGGTTTTCCACACAAACACACTTATCAGGGCCACACGAGAGTTTATTCAGGAGAGTTGCCAGGCAGGTACAGAAGCAGAGAAACAGAAGAGAAAAGGAGAGACGGACTGCAACATGCTGTCTCCCTTTAAGAGAGAGGGTGGGCACGGGTTTACATAGCCACGCCTAGGGGTGTGCCCTCCTGATGCTGGCCCCACCACGTGGGAGTATAAGGAATCCTTACAACTGGACCCTCCCCCATTGATCACTAAGCAAGAAGCTCCCTTCTCTCTGAAGACTTAAGCTCATGTCAGTTGATATAAACCAGCCAGTACAGCGGGTGCTCTCACTGTTCCCAGCAACTCTCAAAGGACACTTTTATTCTTCCCACAAAGGAGAAGCCCAGAGTGCCTGCCTTACTGTCTCCCCCTGGCTGCTCTGCTTAGGAGTGGCTGAAATATGCTGCTGTGCAGATCTCCCCGACTAGGAGAACATGTGTGAAGCCCAGAGAAAGGGTAACTACTCCCTTTTTCTATTTTACAGGAATACCAGAAGCTCTTTCCTGACATTCCCATAGGGTATTCTGGGCACGAGACAGGCATAGCCATATCTGTGGCTGCGGTGGCTCTGGGGGCCAAGGTGTTAGAACGTCATATAACTTTGGACAAGACTTGGAAGGGGAGTGACCACTTAGCCTCACTGGAGCCTGGAGAATTGGCAGAGCTGGTGCGGTCTGTGCGCCTGGTGGAGCAGGCATTGGGCTCTCCGACCAAGCAGCTACTGCCCTGTGAGATGGCCTGCAATGAGAAGGTGGGTGGTGCCTGGCTCTGCCTAGCCTTGCTGTCCTAAGGCAGGTGTGGCACACAGGGGCTGGGCTCAGTATGTCCTGTGTGAGCCTGACAGATGAGCAGGTGAAAGAATCATATGTCACTAGGCTATGGGAGCAGCAGGGAGATGTCTGACATAACAGCCACCCCAGTCACATTCGCTTTTCCCCTAAGTCTCTGAAGCCTGTGGCCTCGGGGCTTTGAACCCCAGGAGATAGAGTGAAGTCCTAAGATGGCCAAGCCTGGTCACTTGGAATAGGCATACTCTGAGGTATTGGGAAGAGAGCCTGGGCAGTCCTAAGTACAAGGGGGCATTGGGTGTGTGGCCACAGCCATTGTGTGGGGTTGGTGGGCAGTGATGGTGAGGCTAAGGCATGCCTCCCAGCTTCTTGGAAGCTGTGGCCTGGACGTTTCTGCTTGTGTGTCAGGAATCCCAGTATTTCTAGGTGCAGGACACCTCGCCTGCAGTCGTATGGGTCAGGGCAGAGGCCAGACACTGGGTATACATGAGAGACATTGTCATCTTTTATTCTGCAGGAGACTACCTGCTGTGTGCTCCGCCTGCCACTGTAGGTGCACATGTACTGGGCAATTAGCAGTAGAATGGGAGGCAGAGAGGTGAGACAGAGCAGGGACCACAGTATGATAATCAGCAGTTGATGCAGCTTTTCCTGGTGCTAAGTTCCAAGCAGAATTAGAAGCTGAAGGGTCTCATGTATCAGCTGTAGAGGACAGACCCTTCAGTGTATTTATGGGAGACAGATATGTTGGTTATGAGCCAGCCTTGGTCTCCACATCTGCCTGTCCTGTCTGTCCCCTTTCTGAGCACCCCTTAGTCCTCTGAATAGCAGTGACCCTCTGGAGTAAATAGTTTCTGGCCCAGACTAACCCCATGATTCAGGCCAGCTGGCTCAAATAGACTGTCCACAAGTGCTTGGTCCCAAATAATCACACAAAGACTTATATTAATTATGTACCGATTGACCTATGGTTCAGGCATATTGCTAGCTAGCTCTTTCATCTTAACTCAATCTATTATCCTTAACTTGTTTAGCCAGGTGGCTTGGTACCTTTCCTCAGAGCAGCAATCTGGTTGTCTTTCCTCGGTGTCTGCTGGTGTCTCCTGGTGTCTCCATCCTGACTCTGCCATCCTTTTATCTATGCTCTGATTTCCTGCCTACTTCTAACTTGCTTTGCCATAGGCCAAAACAGTTCCTTTATATCCAATGATAATTCACAGCACTCAGAGAGACATCCCACATCAACCCTCAGTGCTCATGAGCCCTCCATGTTTTATAGAATGAAGTGGCAACAGATTGTATAGATGCTGGACCAGGACTTGGGAGTTTCCTCTTTTAGATTCTTGTCTTGGTTGTTGGCAGCTTGGCCAAGCCGCTCATCTTCTTTTGATGTCAGTTTCTAATAGGATGTTGACTAGAAGGGGACAAAAGTAACCAACCACAGTTGTCATATGTTGGGAGCATGCTCTATATCATTCTGTTAATATTCTGACAAGGTGCCAGCACCTTCAGCAAGGAAACCAAACACAGCTCCCCAAGCCAGTAGATATCAAGCCAGGATCTATCTGGAACACACTTCCTTTGTGCTGTATTGCTAGCAAGGCCTGTTCTCTTAGTCTATGATGTCACCTGACACTGGCTGTGTCTTTTCTGTGAGGTGTTGCTCTGAGCATTGGGGTGAGTAAAGTCCTTGCTGTGAAGATCCCATTACAGGGCTGTCAAGTGTGCAGGAGTTACTTCTAGGATCTGACGCTGATCTGTCTCCCTGTGTCCACAGCTGGGCAAGTCTGTGGTGGCCAAAGTGAAAATCCCAGAAGGCACCATCCTGACCCTGGACATGCTCACTGTGAAGGTCGGGGAGCCCAAAGGCTATCCTCCTGAAGACATCTTTAACCTAGTGGGCAAAAAGGTGCTGGTCACTATTGAAGAAGACGACACTATTATGGAAGACTCTGTGGAAAATCACAGCAAAAAAATCAAGTCTTAAATAAAGTACTACTTCCTGACTTTCAGCCACCCTGTTACTACTGTCCAGTATGTTGGCTGTAGAGGGCAGGAGTGTTGACCTCCAGTCCGCCCCGTCACAGTGGCCAACTGAGTCCAGCCCATTGGAAAGGAAGACCAATGCGGCCATTCTACTTCGAGGTGTCCAGCCAGAGAAGGCTGCCCAGAGCAAATGTACTCCTTTAGGGTTTCTGTGTGGCTCTGCTGTCTTCTTAGTCCTTTATGTTCCACCCTACACAGCCACTCCAGGACCCTGAGATCTTGATTCCTCACAGACGGCTGACTCCCCTCTTCCTACCTCTTCTGGCCTGGATTCCTCAGAATGCTGAATAGTAATCATCTGCATTAGACTCCTCATGAGGCTGTGTGGGCAGAGAGTAAAGCTCGGGAGGGGGCAGTTGATCTTCCCTTTGGCAAGCCCCTCAGGGCACTCTAAGCAGCCTGTCCTTCCTCAGGGCTTGTCCTCAGATGGGGCAGGTGCATGCTAACCCGTGGTCAGTTAGAAGGGGAGAATGTGCAGCAGGGAAGGACACAGTCTGTACAAGAGGGTGGCAGTGAGAGGTGAGGAGCTTGTGTGTCTTAAGTGTGAGGGGGGGTGCAGAAATCATCAGTGTCTTGTCACATATGACAGATTACAAACCTAGACACAAAGACTCCACTGTTCGACTTCTTGAAGCTGCATGAACTTTTTATAGAGGCTCATTGTCACATTTCACTCTGTTCTTTGGAATCAATGCTGAGATTAATCATTTTGTTCTTTTCAAGTATCTTCTTATCTTTTTTTTTAACCCTGAGACAGGATCTTACTCTATATCCCTGGCTGGCCTAGAACTTGCTATGTAGACCAGACTGGACTTGAACTCCAGAGATCTGCTTGCCTCTGCCTCCCAAGTGCTGAGATTAAAGGTGTGAGCCACCATATCTGAAGCACAGTTTTTGTATGTGTATGTTGTGGGGGTCAGTTTACTCCCTGGTCATCAGGTTTGGTAGCTCTACCCTTTACCAGCTGATCTCTATCACTGGTCCATTAGCCGCACCCCTCCGTGTGTGCATGTGTGTGTGTGTTTGCAGAGTTCAGATGTCCTGCTTTATCACTGTCTACTTTATCTGAGACAGCATTAGCTGTGTAGGCATCTAGCAGGCTCCAGAGATCCATCTCCACCAGGCCAGGCTTTTTAATTGGGTGCTGAGATCCGAACTCAGGCTCCACTGACAAAGTAGAATTTTGGTCAGAAGAGATGGCACTATAGGCAGAGGAGCCCTGAGGAGGCTTCCATGGTCTAACACAAGTTTGGGTTGTAAAAAAAAAAGAGACTCAGAGCCAAATATCGGGGAAAGTCTGAAATATCAGAGAGGAAACACCAGTCAGTTCTCACCCAGCTGTCTTCCAATTTCCTCAGCCTCGCTCCTGGTTGCTTCTCCTGGTCACTTCTGCTCTGCTGGATTTCTACAAGGCCTTATGTCAGCTGTATCCCATCCAGGTTAGGATTAAAAGTGTGAACTACTCTTATTTCGTAGCTAGCCTTGAACTCACAGAAACAGAAGAAGTTCTGTCTCTGGAGTTGTGGGATTAAGGGTGTAGGCCACCACTCCCAGCTTTCCCTGTGCTGGGATTAAAGATGTGTGCAATTGTCCTTATACTCAAGGATCAAGAAATTCCTGAGCTGTTTCTCAATATTTCAGGTTTTATTAAATATTTAACTATCACCACACCATGGTGCTAAAGGATGGTACAAACATATGTCACAGTATTTTTGTGGCTGGAAACAGCTGAGAGGCTGTTTCTATGAACAGTTCAGGAGCCATTAAGATGGCCCAGCAGGTAGATGGTTGCATCCTCCTGACAACCTGAGTTCAGTCCCCGGAGCCCACGTGGTAGAAGGACAAAGCCAACTTCCACCAGTTGATCCAGTACCCACATGTGCACTTGAGGTTCCCCCCCAAAATGTCAAGAACTTGGTGATCTTCGTGAGTGGTGAGATCTTTGTCATTGGAAGTGTTCAGTTTGGGACCAGCTGAGCTATTGAACAGGTGAAAGAGGCTTTATCCAGGCCTGTATGCTGTGCACTTAACTCCCAGTGAAGAACACAGTTACAAGAAGAGTATTTGTATTTTATTTTAAAGATTATGTAATGTTCTGCCTGCATGTGCTCCTGCAGGCCAGAAGAGGGCACCAGATCTCATTATACATGGTTTTGAGCCACCTTGTGGATGCTGGGAATTGAACTCAGGACCTCTGGAAGAGCAGCCAGTGCTCTTAACTGCTGAGCCATCTCTCCAGCCCCTATATTTGTATTTTATTAAACACATACATTAGAATGCCTGTCATTTAAAAACATGGCTCTCACTAGCCAACATGGACTGAAACCATGTGCCCTTCTCTGGATTAGCCTCTCTGATAGTGCTCAGAAATCACAAGTATCCTCAGAAGGGCTGAGACTTCTGAGAACCCTCTGAAGAGCCAACCCCTGCCTACCCCAAACTCAGGAATCTCTTATGTCCCACTCTCCCTGGCAGTTGGAGCTGAACATTTGAGACAGGGCTGCCCTGGACTAAACTGTTCTCTTACAAAACGAACACCTGCTGGGGCTGAGTATCACTCCACAGAGCACAGGCTTAGGATGTGCAAGGCCACTGGTTCTAGCCCAAGCACCATGGGAAAATAATTGTGGTTTACCTTTGAGGTAAATTCTACAAAACCAAGAGCACATGCTTTCCTCCTACAAGAACATGCATCCCAAGGAAGCCACCCTGAGAATATTAGGACAGCTTTTTGCTGCCACCCAGCTGCTGGGTATCGATGGTCCAGCACTGATAAAATGAAAAATCTGTTGTAACAGGTACTAATCTGAACAACGTAGTTAAGGCAATGTCATTAGCTTTGGCTGGCTTGAGCCTCCTGGCACTGACCCACAATTCATAGATGGGGTCATAAGTAGGAAGTGTGTTGCCTGTGACCACACAACTGATGGGAAACTAGCTTTCCAGCTAGCACGAAACCAATCTTTCTGCCTTATACTCAAATCACAGCCTCCCCAAACCATTCCATCCGCCATCATGAAGAGTATGAAATGTGTTTCAGAGAGCAGGGAAAGTAATCTTGAGGCGTCTACTCCTGAGAGGGAGACAGCTGCCATGTCCACAACACAGTCTAGTGGGGACTGGAACACTGCTTCTATTACCTTGGGCAGTCCACTTGATTCAAGTGTACAAATTCTGCTGCCTGGACAGTGGGGTCACGTCCCACCTTTGAGGGCTGTAAGGATACAATCGTTCCAAGATGCCTGACTTGGCCCCTACAGTGATGTGAGGAAGGCTCTTAGTCTTTTGTGAAGGAGAAGTTGTATCAAGTATACTTCTCCCATGTCCTTAGCTGTCCTGTCTAATCGACCTTTGAGCTGTTCCCAGGAGTTTCCCTTCTGTGAGTGTGAGTAGCAGCCTACTGACACTTTGTCTGGAAGGGTGCACTCTGAATCATTTTTGGTAGGAAAGGACACAGATGTCCTTAGAAAGTAGTTGGAATGACAGGCCCTCTAATTGCAGCCCTTTTTTTGGGGGGGGGGCAGGTCAGAGGAGCTTATTGGAGCAGAAAAGCCCAAGAAGTGTGATAGGCAGAGAGCTGGTTTTCCTATTTATGCTGAGGAGCATAATGGTTTAGAGACGCAAAACTGAGAACGAGCTTCTGACTGGAGTATGTTTGAAAAGGCCTCTGCTGGAAAACTTTCACTGAGATCTACTGTGTGCCAGAAAGTTCTAGGCGCTGCATGGTGGTGTCCTAGACTGAAACATCCTCGTCTAGGGCAACCGGGGGATGCTGATGGCCCCCTCCCAGAGGCGCAGGGCCGGGTAAAGCGGCTCCTGAAAGGCTGCGTGGAAGGTATGCAAGTGGCTCATGCCGCCCGTCACGTCGTAGAAGGCCAGAATGCCGGCTTCGTAGTCCAGGAAGACGCCGAGCCGGTGGGGGTCGCGGCGGGGCCGCAGGCGGCTTCGCTGGCTGTCATGGAAGGCCCAGTACTCCAGGTCGTAGCGCTTCACGCACCACGACTCACGGTTGCAGCCCAGGCGGGCAGCCGCGGAGGAGCCGTGGCGCCGGAGCGATGGGTAGGCCGCGCCCACCCACCAGCCCATGCCCGCCTCCTGCACGTCCACCTCCCAGTAGTGGCGCCCCGCTGCGAAGCCGTCGCGGCCCAGGACCTGACGCAGCGCGTCGAATCGTGCAGCAGGACGCGGCCCCAGGCGGCCGAGCAGTGCGCAGCGTACGGTCAGTCGGTCCATCGACAGACGCAGGCGACTGTGCATAGTGTCAGGGTCCAGCGCAGGGGTGCGGGCGTCTGGGGAAAGAGCGGGAAAGACTGCAGTCGGGAAGGTGGGCGGAGCCATCGCGGCCCCGCCCACCTCCGAGTCTGGGCCACGCCCACTCCCTCCTTTGCCTGTCCTGATCCCGAGCCTGGAGTGGGCAGAGGGAAGGCTCATTATATGATGCTTCATATGGCTTGAGTGTGAATCGTGGAATTTATTACTAGTTTAAAAAGTAATAAAGGCAAGCGGTGGTGGTGCACACCTTTAATCCCAACACTCAGGAGGCAGAGGCAGGTGGATCTCTGAGTTCGAGGCCAGCCTGGTGTACAAAGTAATTCCAGGGCAGCCAGTGCTACTCAGAGAAACCCTGTGTCCAAAAACCAAGAAAAAAACAAAAAGGTGAAACACACCGAGCAATAAAGCTTTAAAAACCTTGTTAGGAAGCAAGTCTCCTAACAGGAAGTGTTGGAGAGGTCATTTCCTGTCCCTCCTCCACCCTTGCTCCTCACGCAAACCTCCCTCTCCTGCTCCCAGGTCTTACATTTCAAGAAGAGTGATCTCTGTGGTGAAGGGCTGGTTTTCAACAAGGTGCCTGGTTTGTTGCTGGAGGAGCCGGAAAGCTGGCAGTTTATGTCTGTGAGGAATCGCAATTGTGATATGTGAACGCCTGGAGCTCATGCAGGCCTCACAGACAAACACCAAGGTGAGACAGAACGGGACCCTTGCAGCGTCCCCCAAGAATCACGTGTAAACTCAGAAAAAGATTCAAAATTTGGAGCGGGAAGGACCCCCAACACAACAGCCACTCATTGGTGGCAGCAGGGGCCAGCCTCGGCTCTCAACACTGGAGGACAGGAGGCAGCCTTTCCCCTATACTATGTTGAGTTTGAAGGAAGGTGAGCAGCAGGAAGCCTAAAGTGAGTGAGCAAGTGAGTGAGTGAGTGTGTGAGTGTGTGTGTGTGTGTGTGTGTGTGTGTGCTGTTAAATGCTTGTTCTTGGAGAAGGTCTGAGTTCGGTTCCCTGCATCCTTATGAGGTGGTGTGGCTTACAGCCAGCCATCTGTAACTGCAGTCCAAGCAGTCCTGTGTACATACCCACACACAGCCAGGCAGAAAGCAAGCCTGACTGACTTAAACTCTCAACAGCACTGTAATTCCTGTCACAGAGGGGGTCTCCTACCCCCTTCCCTCCAGGGATCAATAACTAATTAATGGTTGTTGGGGACAGAGAAATTTTCTTCAGTGGCACAACTTTTGGCAAATGCCTGTACTCCGATAAATGACTTCTCACACACTCTGCTGTAAGTAGCTGTAGCTAAACTCACTGGTGCACACAGACATACATCACACATGCATATGCACACATACATGGAAGCAGAAGAGGGAACTTCTTAGGAAGAGGAAGAGAATCACTCAGAGTGGGAGGGGACAAGAGGGTACTGGGGACTGCAGAGATGGCTGCCATTACAAGGGCTGTGGACCTGGGTCCAATTCCCAGCACCCACAAGGGCTCACAAGGTTCTGTTCCAGAGGATCTTACGCCCTTTTGACCTCCTCAGACACTGCATGCATGTGATAAACATTCATGCATTCAGGCAAAGCACCCATACACATAAAATAAAAATCTTAAAGTAATGGGAGGGAATATGGTCAAAATATGTGTACGTGTGAAAATGTCAAAATGAAGCTAATTTTTATATATAGTTAATAGAAGCTAAAAAAGTCAGTCGTGCTGTTACCCTGTGAGATCTGCACCAGGGAGCAGAGGCTTCTCACAGGGCCCTTCCCCCACTCCAGAAACTTCCTTCCACTTGCTCACTCCCAAAGCCTTCAGCCTTCTTATCCTGGTTATTTTTGTCACAATTACACAGACAGAGTTATCCGGGAAGAGGAGCCTTAGCTGAGAAGACACCAGCAGCAGGCTGGCCTGTAGAGAAGTCTGCAGGACATTTTCTTTCTTTCTTTGAGGCAGTATTTTTCTGTGTATCCCTGCCTTTCCTAGAACTTGCTAGGGGGAGCAGGCTGGCTTTGAGATCCACCTGCCTCTGTCCCTCCCAGGCACACCAGGTGCTGAGATTGAAGGTGTGTGCCACCATGCCTGGCACTGGAGGACATTTTATTGATTAATGACTGATGTGGAAGCACCCAGCCCCCTGTGGGTGATGCTACCCCTGGGCAGGTAGACCTGGGTGGCATAAGAAAGCACCCTAACCGGGGCTGGAGAGATGGCTCAGCGGTTAAGAGCACCGTCTGCTCTTCCAGAGGACCCAGGTTCGATTCCCAGCACCCACATGGCAGCTAACAACTGTCTGTAGTTCCAGTTCCAGGCAAACACCAAGGCAAATAATTAATTAATTAAATAAATAAATAAATAAAGCTTAAAAAAAAAAGCACCCTAACCCTAAGCAAGAGATGGGGATCAGGGCAGTAAGCAGCACCCTCCATGGCGTCTGCATCCGTCCTGCCTTGTGCCCCTACTCTGCTTTCCCTCAGTGATGTCCTGTTCCCAAGTTGCTTTTGGCTGTGGTGTTAATCACAGCAATAGAAAGCAAAGAAGGCCTGCCTGGTTCCCCCAGCCCAGCTCTTCCTACCCTCCTCACTCTGCCCGTTCCTGTGAGCTAACCCTCTCACTGTCCTTCCGCTTCACCAGGTCCCTCTCACTTCACCTCAGGCCTTTGCAGTTGTTTCTCCTTCTGCCTAGAGCACATTTCCCCGGGGATCACGGCAATGAGAGCAGAGAACACTCGGATGGAGCTGGTTATATCTGACCCCGTGTGGCAGCCTCCCAAGCAGAATCTCCATTATACAGATGGGAAAGCAGGACAAGGTGGCAAAATCAGAGCTGTGTGTCCCCATGCTCCCTGCCACGAGGTCTTCAGGGCCTACAGAATGCCACTCCAGTTTGCCTCAGGGCCTTCTCAGAGAGCCCTTCTCAGAGCCCGCTATGAAAGGGCTCCTCTTCTGTCTCTCTGGCTTTATTTTGCCTCACAGCAGTCCCTGGAGCCCCAAGCACATGCTGTGTGTCTTCCTCTCAGAGGGCTTTGAGGGCCACATAAGCAGCCACACATGACAGGCACATGGCCAATGTTGAGAGTGAGTTGCCACCACAGCTGAAGGGAAGAAATAAAGGACCAGTGCCAGGGACTTGTGAGTTTGCTACAGGCTTTGGGAACACTTCGAGGCTAGTCCCCAAATGGGAACTACTTCAGGCATTCACTGTGAGTGAGGAGGGGCCTCCTCACGAAGCCCAGGGAGGTGATCAGACCAGCCCTAGACGCAATAGGCCAGAGGTGAGGTGACAGGCAGGGGAGGGAGCTGGAGACCCTAGAGAGGCCTGTGGTGTGTGTCCATCCGTGTCAGCCACCTGCAGGGATGGCGACTGGCCCTGGGCAGAAGAGAAAGGTAACAGCTAGCAAGGTATTGGTGTGAGCAGCCGGCAGGACCACGGCTCAGGAAGGGCAGAGGTGACACTGGCTGTTCAGGATGGGTTGGAATGGGACATGGTGGCACATACCTGTCATCCTCCAGGGACACTGAATCATGAGGACTGAAAGGCCTAGCCCAGGCTAAGCAATTTAACTCTCTCAACATAAAGAGGGCTGAGGGTGTGCCCTCAGTGGCAGAGTGCTTGCTTTAGCATCCCCAGGAAACTAGGTTCCATTCCACTTCCCGGGGGTTTGGGGTGCGGTGGATCC
This sequence comes from Sigmodon hispidus, assembly GCA_004025045.1. NCBI lineage: Eukaryota > Metazoa > Chordata > Mammalia > Rodentia > Cricetidae > Sigmodon > Sigmodon hispidus. The sequence continues at coordinate 47,184 of PVIH01004555.1, forward strand.
TGTAACTGCCCATGACTTAAGTTTTCAGCTGCCTCTGCTTCTCTGGTTTGTGACTGTTAGGCTGAACGTATCTTGCACAAACCTCTGGGCAAATCTTCGGAAGAGTCTCTAGATGGGGAAGACCCAACCTAACTGTAGGAAATACTATTCCATTGGCTAGGGTCCCACACTGGATAGAAAGAGAGCCCAGCCCCGGCCCCAGCACCCATCTCCCTCGGCTTCCAGTTGCAGATCCAGCTCCCGCCACCCTGAGTCCCTCACCATGACAGGCTGCAGGTGTGAGCCAATACACCCTCCCTTCCATAAGTTGATTTTGTCAGGTGCTGTGTCTCCAGGGAGAAAGGCCTCAAAGTCGGTCCCTAGGCAACTCACTTTCCTTCAGGCGAGTGTCCATTGGTGTCTGTAAAGTGTCCCGGATGGCTTCCGTAAACTCCTTAAAGAAATTCTTGATTGGCTCGAAGGACAAGGGCACAGGATGGCTCAGCTCCGAGGGGCTCATCTGCTTTCCCATCTCCGACTCAGTGGCTATATATGCCTGCGAAGACCGGGCGCAGGGTTAAATGCCTGCAGGAGCTATAAGCTGCAGTCCGCCTCTGTTGCACACCAGAGAGGAAACCCAGCAAGTCAGGACCCATTCTGCTGCCTGGCTCAGTTGTCAGGATGAGCTGCACCCCTGGGGAGACTGCAGCAGCCTGAGGCAGAAGGCAATGGGCGCTCTTCCCTTTTCCCTGCTCCTTCCCATCCTCTTTCCACTGGGTTCCTAGGACGCCCTGAGCAATGACGAATGACATTCAAGTCCAGGCCACTGTAAGACTCTGCCTCAGCGCCAATGAACCGAACCTTTGCAGATCTGGGTTTCATTCTGTCTTACCTTATTTTGCTGGGAGCCTAGGCTTACCTTGAACTCCTGATTCTCCTACTTCTACCTCCAAGATGCTGGGATTATAGGCACATTTCAACATTCCTGGCAAGGCCCAGGTTCTGATCCTAGCAGAGTGTGAGCTTCAGTGATTCTATTTCCCTTAGCCCCACATCTCAACTACCAGAAGCCTGACTGCCGACCTCTAGCAAATATTTGAGCTAAGATTCATGTCATGGTTGACTAAGAATGACCCTCATAGGCTCATCGATTTGAACACTTGGTCAGCAAGGAGTGACACTACTTGAGAGGGATTAGGAGGTGTGGCCTTGTTGGAGGAGGTGCTCAACCAAGGCCCAGTGTGTCTTACAGTCTCTTCCTGCTGTCTTGGATCCAGATATAGAATTCCTTCTCCGGTACCATGTCTGTTTGTGTGCTGCCATGCTTCCTGTCAGGATGACAATGAGGACTAAACCTCTGAAACTGTAAATCAGCCTCAATTAAATGCTTCTTTTTATAAGAGTTACCACAGTCAGCCAGGCAGTGGTGGCACACACCTTTAATTCTAGCACTTGGGAAGCAGAGGCAAGTGGATCTTGTGAGCTGGAGATCAGTCTGATCACCAGAGCTAGTTCCAAGATAGCCATAGCTACACAAAGAAATCCTGCCTAAAAAAAAGAAAAAAAAAAAAAAAAAAAAAAAGAAAGAAAAGCTCCCATGGTCTTTGTCATAGCACTGGCTAAGACAATTCACAAAGTGCTTGCAGCTCCTGAACCCTGGGAAATGGTGCTGACAGACTATTTATGGTTTAAGATCTATATTATCTTAATGGTATATACTCCCTGATCTCCTGTGTGGTAGCAATAAAGTCTCCATGCTAGCCAGGGAAATCTCCGTGCAATTTCCCACTGTGTAAAGATCATATTTGATACCACAGTGACCCAAGAGCACATGGGTAGCAGGTGCCAGCTGTAAGATTAGGAAGCCCAGCTCTACCTGCAGCAGCTGAACAGGGTTGGGCTCTAGGCTGATGACCCACACCCTGGTAGAGAAATCATCCATGACTTCAATTTGCTTCCTGCGAGTCTCTGCTTGCTCCCTGTACACCTGGAGGGTGAGCTGTGTGTTCTTATCGATGAATTTTTTGGCCAGTACTTCCTCTTCATCAAGGATTAATCTGAGTTCTGTGAATTTCTGTGTCAGCCATTCTTTACTTGAGTCTGCATAAGCCTTAAAGAAAAATAAAGTCAATTGTAGACAATATACTTGCTAACTGGGAAGTCTAGAACAGAAAATATCTACAGAGTGAGCCCAGCAAGGTGATTGGTCAAACCATTCATGAAAAATAAAGTTTTCCTAAGCACTGGCAAATAGTTTTGAGACAAGGCTTTCCTGAAACACTGGGGGTTGGTTTTTCTAGTACTAGGGATGAGTCTTTAGCCTTGCCGATGCCAGGCCAGCCTTTAGTTAATGAGTTGTACCCTATTGTTTTTAAAGACAAGGTCACCCTTATATAGCCCAGGCTGGTCTCAGACACAGATCCTCTTGCCACCGCCTCCCAGGTGGAAGGATTGATTACAGGCCAGTGTCTTTTTTTTTTTTTTTTTTTTAAAGATTTTATTTATTTATTATGTATACAGAAGAGGGTACTAGATGTCATCATAGATGGTTGTGAGCCACCATGTGGGTGCTGGGAATTGAACCCAGGTCCTCTGGAAGAACAGTCAGTGCTCTTAACCTCTGAGCCATTTCTCCAGCCCCCAGGCCAGTGTCTTATACATGTCCCCGGGTGCTCTCTTGATAGGGCAGCTGTGGTTTGGCATAAGAAGGGAAGCAAGTTTCTATTCGTCTTCGCAGAAGGCTTTAACAGTGCCCATAGCCTTCTTTGTAACATAGCTGGGAAGGGTCCGTGTATCTGGCCACTGATGTAGCTTTAATGAATGGCCACGGGAAGGGAAGAAAATATGTTCCTGTCTACAGCCATACCATGCTGAATGGGACTGACTCTTGTAATCTCAGAAAGGAGGCAGCATGGGCCTGGTTGGCACATGGAGAGGAGGAAACGTGCCCCCAAAACCTTGAGTGATGGAAATGTGTTAGAGGCAGCAGAGTGAACCAGGCAGGCCCCTTAGAGACACCAACAGGATTCATTGTTCCTTCCAGCTGAATATCTAAAATAATGACATTGCACTCACTGTCTGTGGGGGCTGGAGGAACTCCTGAAGACTCAGCAAGGAAGGCAAGGCGCTCACAGGAAGGAATAGGATGCAAAATGAGTGGTAGGAGGTGCAGGGGTGGGGTAGGCAGAGAGGGAGGGGAGGGCGGAGGAGAGGGAGATGGGAGAGAAGGTAGAGAGACAGACTGGGGGGAGGAAAGAGAGGAGAGGGAAAAGAAGCAGAGGAGGCGGTGCTTGGAAGGGGAGAGGGAAGGGGGAGGGAGCGGGAGCAGGGACACGTAGGGAGAATAAGGAAGTTGGCTGCCAGTTTGGGTGCCATGGAGTCAAAGTGAAACTGGACCCCACATTGGACTTGAGAGTTTGGAACTGGGCTGGGTGGGCTGATGAAGGGCGGGCCCGTGGAGCCCAGCTGAGCAAGAAAGAACCTGACCAGCCAGGAAGCCCTGTTCAGAGAGCATCAGGGATTTAGTGCACAGGACATGGCTGCTATGTGACCCCTCCTTCCTTCCAGTGGGGTGCGGGGGGGGGGGGGGAATGTGGTGGGGCTTGGAGGAGAAGGCAGAAGGCTTCTAGCACCCTGGGCATGGCTGGACAACCCCACGGGGGGCGGGGGGAGGCTTTTGTGGGTGGTGCAGGGCATAGGGGTCGGAGGAGGCGGTGCCCAGCAGTGTGACTGAGGCAGTAGCATGTTCAAGGTCAGCAGCACGACTGGCTACATCCTCATGTCCACATTTCCAGTATGGCAAAAGTTGGCTCATGTCACCCTATGTGTTCACAAATCCACATTCTGGTTCTATCCCTGTAGCTTCCAGGGACCATGAAGGCACTGGTAGGGTCTAATGCTCCAAGAGGGGAAAAAAAATACAATGCAAAAGTGTGGGATGATAGAGCCATCTTTACCATACACAGGAGCTTATTATATTGGTGGAAGCAGCATGGTGTAGTGAGATGGGGGAAGAGTGCTTTGTCAAGGTCTGCCTTTTACAGGGAGATTGAGACATGGGACCCTCTGGTAGAAAAGGGAACTGTATAAAAAATATCTTACAGACACGAAAGAATTGCGTGGGTTTGATTATGGTCCTTAAAGCATTGTGCCATGTCTATTACTTTTTAATTTTGTAACTGCATGAAGCTGCGGGCTGCCGTAGTGCTATGAGAGCAGGATGTGCTGGCTCAGTATCTAGTTAAGCTCCAAAAGTGCTGAACTCTAGGTCCAGAGGAAGGTTATGGAGAGGGTGGGAAGGTGTATTTGGGGAAGCATAAAGAGGAACAATGGGGGTTTTCAAAATGATCATGATGTGTTCCTTAAATTATGATGTTATTTCTTAAAGTAAAAAATAGAAGCTGGTAATAAAGCTACTTATGTAATATTGATTTAAAAAAACAAAACAAAAAACTTTTTGATGGCCTGAACTATTTATCTAGGGCCACTTGAGTGCAATCCACTTGGTGGTCATAGGTTTTCCTTGCACAGGTGACTGGTCTACATAGTGACTTCAAAACCAGCCTAGACCTTTAATAGAAGCACTTGGGAGACAGAGGCAAGAGTTCAAGGCCAGTCTGGTCTACAGAGTTCCAAGACAGCCAGGGCTATATAAAGAACTCTTATCTTGAAAAAAGACAAACAAAACAACAAAAAGCTTAAAGAAGGGTTGGTGGTGGCTCAGTGGGGAAAGGCGCTTGTCCCCAAGCCTGCCAACTTCAGTGCAGTCCCTGGGACCCATATGGTGGAAGGAGAAACCCAGCTCCTGAAAGCTGACCTCTAAACCATATGTAAGCTATTGCACGCATGCTCACACCTACTTTTACACACACACACACACACACACACACACACACACACACACACTCAAATGTAATAAAACTGCTTAAACAAAGGAATAAAGTAGAGGGGCTGGGAAGATGCCTAGTGAATTGCATGCTTGCTGCTCAGTGTGAGGACCTGAGCTCAGATTCCCAGGACCATCATAAAGAGCAGGGTGTGGGCTGGAGAGACAACTCAGCAGCAGGGAAGAGCCCTGGCTGCTCTTGCAGAGGACCTGGGTTCGGTTCCCAGCACCCACGTGGCTGCTCACAACAGTCTGTAACTCCATTTCCAGGAGATCCAATTCCCTCTACTGGCCTCCATGGGCACTGTAGACCTGTTGTGCATCTACATACATCTACATACATGAATTTTCTAAACCGCTGGGACTGGTAGATTGCATCTGGAATCCCAGTGCTGAGAGGTGGAGATGGCAGGGGGAGCACCAGAGCACTGGAGCTCTGGGTCAATGGTAAAACCTGTCTGACAAACTAAGGAGAGTGACTGAGAGAGACACTTGAGGTCCCGAGTTCAAGTCCCAGCACCCACATTCATCTATAATGAGATCTGGTGCCCTCTTCTGATGTGCAGGTGTACATGCAGGAAGAGCACTGTATACATAGTAAATAAAACCTTAACAACAACAACAGCAACAAAAGACACTTGAAGTTGACCTCTGGCCCCCATCACATGCACACATATATATACTCATGTGTGTACACATACACTCAAGGGCAATCTGGAAGACACGGGCTAGTAGAACCCTATCTCCAAACTGAACTGCACCGCACAGTGTGGGCGGTTCACCAAGAACAGTGTTGCTGTGTTGTGAATGCCCAGTGCTAGTGGAGGAGAAGACATCTAGGGCTGCCTCTAGGTAGGTTACCCCTGCCACAGGAATGCCCTGACCCCTGAAGGGCTAAGACACAGAAGCACTCAGCCTTAGGGGATGTGGGCTGGAGGTTGATGACCAGGACTTTAACTGTCCCCTGGAAAGGAGTGGTGATTGGCTGGGTCACTGGTTTCTGCATGATAGACTTTGGACCATATCTGAACTTCATTGGTCTGTTTACAAAGCCCCATGGGTTAGTTTCCACCCCCCCCCAAAAAAAAAAAAAAAGCTTCCTCTAAAAGCCAGAGTAGTTCTATCTGCCACAAATGTCACCTGACAGTGTTCAACAGACCGTCTGTGCCCTGTCTCAGTGTAAAACTGGGATAAAAAGCTGTGGATGCAGTGCAGCTGTAGAGGCCACCTTGCAGAGGCCCTGAATTTGGATCCTAGCACCCATAATGGGCAGCTCACAACCAACTGTAATTCCAGCTGCAAGTGATCTAATGGCCTGGTCTGGCCTTTGTGGGCACAAAATATACATGTGGTAAAGACAAAGGCACAAATACACAAATGAAAATAAAAAAAAAAATAAGGTCAACTGCTTCGGGTTGAATACTGTAGACACTGATGAAAGGGCCTAAATAAACCAAGGAGAATCCCACATGCATGGATTTGAAGAATTAACTGTGGAGATAATGTCATTCAGGCTACCCTTATACTTGTGATCTTTGGGGCTCAGCCTCCCATGCTGTGGAATTATAAGTGTGCACCACCATACATTAGATTTTTTTTCTGTCTTCCTGAGACAGAATCATACATTATCTGGCCAGGCTGTCCTGCAGCATACTATGTATCTCAGCCTCAGCCACCAAAGCTTCTGTTTTAGTACTGAGTGCTGGGATTACAGGTGCGAGCTTCCACACTCAGCTAAAGAGCCTAAGTCATTCTGAAAAAGCAAAGCGGGCCCATCAATTATTTCAAGATCTATTATCAGCTGTGTTAATCCTAACCATGTAGTCACACGGTTCACAGACACACACAAATACACTTAAATAATAATAAAAACTGTTCTGCATGTAGACTTCACCTGCTTAACTGACATAGACATCAGACTCTGTGCTTGGCACTAAAGGATAGTTATGTGTCATAGAAATAACCCTCAGCCACCTAAGTGAAGGAACAGGACATCTCTCCACAGGATCTTTGCAGTCTCCTTCAACTCTAGAATTGTTTCAGAGTCAAATGTTTAAGAGTTGCCCACCCTGGCTCCTCTCCTTCGCCGACC